>CM072805.1:35936668-36244168 GCA_037013495.1 Hippophae tibetana | reverse complement strand
AGCTGTAGGGTTCATCCAAGCATGGAAGATACCCGGGGTTGCTCCTTTTGCTCTCTGCCTCTTCTTTTCCAAATTGGTGGCTTATACATTTCTCTATTGGCTTCCTTTCTACATTAGCCACACAGGTAATTGAACTATACTGAAGTTATATATGAATCCATCTTATAGTTTAATATGCATCAGCCATTTCTTTTAATTGGCCCTTTGCCTTGAACATTCTAGTACTATATTATAAAATCTTGCTGAATCAAAAGAACTTATTGAGGGAACCTTTTGATTTTGAAATTATATTTTTAGTTCTTGTTCATATATCATAAGGTTTGTGAAACTCATGTATATCATCTTACAGCTATAGATGGGAAGTATTTGTCTAGTGAAACATCAGGAACTTTGTCTACGTTATTTGATGTTGGTGGAGTCCTTGGAGGAATCCTTGCAGGACACATTTCGGATCGTCTAAATGCAAGAGCAATAACAGCGGCAAGTTTCATGTATTGTGCCATCCCTGCACTCTACTTCTATCGAAGCTACGGGCATTATTCCTTGACTCTAAACATCATCCTTATGTTTATTTCTGGTGTGTTTGTGAATGGACCATATGCTCTCATAACAACAGCTGTCTCAGCTGACCTTGGAACACATAGCTCATTGAAAGGAGATTCACGGGCACTTGCAACTGTTACGGCAATTATAGATGGCACGGGATCAGTTGGTGCTGCCATTGGACCACTTCTTACTGGTTACATTTCTGTCACAAGCTGGAATTTGGTCTTCACGATGCTAATGGCAGCAGCTTTAGTTGCAGGACTGCTCCTTACTAGGCTCGTTATGGCAGAAGTTGCTGCAAAATTTGAGGAATCAAGGTCACAAGCAGGGCATATATCTTCTGGTGCACCACTTGGAGTGTAATGTAGGTTTATGAGTTTAGATTGCTTCCATGAATGCCAAGAGTGTTTGTAGTTTGTACATATCAGCCTTTGCTTGACCAATCAACAAAAGATCCTCCAAATAGTTATAGAAAAGGAGGATTTTTTTCTTCTTTTACCTAGCTTTTCATTGATTTCACTAAAATAATGGATGGAACAACAGTTTAGTGGAACCAGAGGAGAAGAGGGTGAGGAAGGGTCATATCTTTTAGGTCATGTGTACATTTTTGTAAGTTTTATCAAATTAAATGTAACATGATTCAGAAGGAATGGAAATTCAGAATTCAAAAAACACATTGCTTGCCTTGTGGTTTTTAAGTTTCTTTGAATGAATGAATTGTTGATAAGAAAAACTCTTTTTTATCAAACAACACTAACGTTATTAAAACATGTGATTTGGAGTGAGTTTTATCAATTAAATCATAAAGTGAATCACAATGAAAGAAGACTTGTACTAAAGGTGTCCAATCTTTATATACAATATTTGTTTTTGGAAATTAAAAAAGAAAAAATTTTATTTAAAATTTATTACAACAAAAACTAATAAAATGAGATTCAATTATATAGAGTTAAATAATAAATAAATTTAAATGATCATAGTTTAATTCAAAAGGTATTTAATATAATCGATATTTTTATAATAATAAAAATATATGAGTTTTATATAAATATATTATTTATAGTTATAAGTTATAAAAATATTTTTATTATTTTATTTTCTAACAATTTAATAGATACATTATCCACGTTCCATCATCTAATTGAAATTTTATTAATAATTGGTTACACAATCACGTTATCCATTTTATACATATGTTATTATTCTTTGTATATAAAGAATTATCCTTATGATCTTTAAATTTATATCTCTCGGATAATTTGATTTCCAAATTTTTAAGTGATATATTTTATTACCTATATATACTTTAAACATTTAATATGTAATGTAAAAAATAATCTATAAACTTTGTTTTTTAACATTTTAGTTTTTAAATTTTACTAAAATAAGACACTTTATTTTTTAAATTTTATTAAGATAATACACTTTAATTTATAAAATAAAGTATATATGTTATTAAAATTTAGAAACTAAATTATAATAATTAAAGTAACCAAATCTATAAATTTAATGATATTGGTTTCACTTCACCCGTATAGGAGAAAGTAGCCGTAGCAAATCTTCCTAAAAGATGAAAGAGATGGTCAAATCAGACAAGCTTTATAGATGGAAGACCAACAGTAGACAGAGATTTCAGTGCCATCGACGCCTTGGCGGGACAGGTGGAACACATGCAAATAGAAAAGGTAGGTACTTCCTTTTTCTGCTTTCGTTTGTGTAACAGTAATCACCACACAAAGTGGAAATTAGGTTAATTGGGTCATAGTCATAGCCTTTGCTCTGTCTTTTTAACCACTAAAATGTGTAGCATATTTTTAAGCGGAAATGTGGAATGGGATTGAAAGACATTAAAAAAAAAATGTTTGGGCGTAATCCTCAAATTTTAGACGTAATAATTAACCTAAATAGTAATATTACCAACTATGCTAAAAAGCATGTGATATAGCTTTTGGTGGAGTTTTTGCTTTCCACCCAAATAGTGAGGCAATCAATTGATAACTACACAACATCTAAAGTTTTTAAAAAAAATTTAAAAATTTTCTATATAATAATATTCACATACTTATTTACGAATGACTTTTTTTTAGTGAATATTGGACAGCCTAGCAACAACTTTATTATTAAATTACTGTTACTTGAAAGAATTGAAATGTGACTCAATAATAAGAAAATATCGTGATACCATTTTTTTGCATTAACCATGATATAGATGTTCACTATTGCGTGAACCACTAGCTACCTCATTAAAAATTTAAACTATGATTCTATTATTACTATTTCTTTTAAGCAATGCGATAGCAGCCTCACTTTTATATGAAAGGAAAAGGATAGCAGGCTCGTTTTCAGCCACTAACTAAGATACTATTTTAATTAAGAGGGAAAAAAGAACAACCTAAGATACTTTATTTGGATCAAACTGAAATGATTTCCACTATATTATTAATACAGTGCTTCTAACAGATAAATAAAAAATTATTAAATGAGACAAATGTTGTTATTCCCTAAACGAAAAGGAGAGTTCAAATCTCGATTTTTTTCTTTCTCAGCTGCCCATATATTGAAGGGAAAAACTAGCCTAACAAACACAAAATATTGAGATTTGAATTTTCGTTGTCATTCAGAGAAACATAGATCTGCTTACTTCTTTCATAGGCTATTTTTTTATTAATGCAAAAATTAATTAAAAAAATTTCTTTCGGAATGACAAGCCGATTGATAAATTTAAGGGTTGAAGTTCATATGAAATACGCTTTATCAAATGTAGTTCACTTTATAAGATAATCTAGATTTTATCAAATGAAGTTTATTATGGTAAATATATATTTTTATAAATAATTATTTAATATGATACAAAATATGATATATTCACAAATAAATTAATCAAGTTCATTTTTTTTTTACTTTTTACATCAACAAATATCAAAATGTTCATATAATAAATATATTTTTAATTGTTTTTATAAAATTTATTTATACCAATAAATACCACAACATCTATATAATAAATATATTATTTATAAATAGTTATTCTTTATAATGTAATTGTCTTTATTATATTAAAGATGACAATTTATATAATTAATGATTACCTATTTAAAAAATGTTCAAACAATTTACTTATGAATATATCATATTTTTATTGAATTAATAATTTTTATATCGAGATCATATCATATCTCATAACAATTAAAAAATAATAATCAACTAATATAAATTATTTTAAAGTAAAAAAATTTATTAAATTCAATCAAATCATATCTATCATTAACGTAAGATTAACTTTTTAAATAGAAAAAAACATTAATTAAATAAGTTTTATGTTGTTATATTATATTTAATTTATTTATTAAATACAGTTATACAATTATTATCAATATAGTAATAAATTACTCGTTTATATTATATTTAAATTATATTGCTTATAAAATAGTTATTATTGTATATTTATTTAACATTAAAATAACAAATTAATTAACTATTAATTTTAAAAATATTTCTACAAACCATTTTATAAAATATTTCAATATCAAATTTTCAATTATAATAAAAATAACTCAAAAATTTATATTAAAAAAACTTACTTTCTTATTTTATTTTAATAAAATAAAGAATTTAAAACAATAAATTAATATTATTATATATTTATCAAATTTAAATCCTCCATCCCACCGTCCAAAAACTAATTTCGAAAAAAATGTAAAAAAATAAAGCATATTTCATTATTGGTTAAAGTTGATAAATGGCTAATCATCGATGCAATCTAGCAAATGAATGCCGGTGAATGGCAAAAATCAGTAGTATACCCAAACAAGCTTCAACCGAGAATCTGTAAATATGAAGTTCGAAGCCCAAGTAAGGGTTCTGTGTTTGTGAGATCACGTAAATGCATTTACGAAAGTAAAAATTGTCAAAATTGCTTTTAAGATTTTTTTATATATATAAAAATATGCATTTTTTTCTTTCTGAAACCGGTTCTATCTAAATATTTTTATCAAAAACGCAAATAAACAGGCCCTAGCTAAACTCAATTTGATAGTTTCCTCCTATGCAAAACATTTGAGTCCTATACTAATCTTGTTATTGACTTATTATATGCATATATACTACATAGTTTGTAGTCACAGAAGTTTGGCACTTAAATCTATCAATCTATCACTAAAGAGCAACTACGTTTGATAACTTGCGATAATATGTATTTTCTTTCTTATCCATAATGTAGAATGACTATTTTATCTTTCAATCTTGGATTTCAAAAAACAAACTTTGTTGAACAAAGCGGCAATTGCTGTCACTAAAATACAGATCTTAGCTGATTCTAATTCTAATTACTGATTGTAACACATATAGAATGCAGAACAAACAAGTTCAAATTTCAATAACCGCAGGCACCATTTTTTTGAAATTATTTTCCTTGCTAAACTGCTTAAACTTAAATTCCTGGAAAAGTCCTATTCTAAAACGCCAAATTCACAAATCCAGAATACATTAGAACAATGTCAAAAGTTCTAAAAAATACTAAGAAAGTTGATGTTTAAACATAATCAGAAAACCTAAGTGGCTAAAGTCTAAGATTGAAAGATAAGAATAGACACTGAAAGACAAAACCTAACTGGCTGAGTCTTACTACCTGCATGAATACTAGACACTGAAAGTGTGAAGTTCGTGTGCCACACATCGACATAGTTTAATAGCGTGTACTAATTTGACATTCCCTAATGAGAATGGAAATTAAAATCTATACAGGTAGAGCATCAGAGAAAGAAGGTGACTTAAAAGGAGGAATAGGACCAGGAAAAGCCTATCTAAAAATATCCTTACAAAAAAGTTTTTACAAAGTCAGAGGGGGACTCTAATAGGTACGGCACCTAAAAGGGTTCTCGTAAACTCCCTCATGACAATCTACACAACTCCACTAAATGAGAAATTGCCTCTTATCAGGATTGAACTTTATGCCATAACATATGGGTTGAATTATTATATTAAAGAGAAATGCCAATATCAACGAATTTTGCACTCACTTTTGTACTCCCTTTATATCCTTATAATTATTTTGAAAATTGAATAAATAATTCATTTTTCAAGATAGTATTGATACGAGAAAAAATCTAAGTGGTTTAGATGCAAATATGTGTGTTTCTAACATTCCTCTTATATTAAATTTCTTACTAGTATATTAGCAATTAATCAAAGGCTTAAAACAGTTCCTCGAGAAGCATAAAACTTATACAGATATTGGTTCCCATTTTCCCAAGCCTATTCTACCCAAGATTAGTTTATCTCTCCAGAATGTGAAGAGGGACAAGGAACAATCGTGAGGAACCAATAAGCAATTCTTGGACAGTAACAATCTTCTAATTAAAAAAATAAAACACGGAGTTAGCTGAACAACAACAAAATTAAAACAGAGGTTACCGAATTCCAAATAAGAGGAGAAAAGAAGTCGCTTTCTCTGTTTTGTTATTAACTATACCAGTAGCGGACTCGGTTAGGGGCTAGAAGGAGCTATAACCACGTTAGAAATTTTGGGGGAAAAATAATTAGTATTAATCTCAATTTAAATATCTATGAAATAATAGTTATTAAATAAATTGAATGATCAATTTTGTATCAAACTTCTCCAATTTAACATCCTAAAAATGTCTAAATTGATCAAATTGGATTTAAACTATTCTTTAAATTAGTAAAATACACATAAACATTTATATTTTTAGGTTTACGCGAGAATAATCATGGTTTATAGATATGATAGCTACAAATAAGTTTTAGATAGTGTAACTATAAGATAATATGAACAATTTGATTTCTTGTTCCCTATTAGTTTTGGTTAAGAAAAAGTAATTTTATTTATAAAATTTAAAATCAAATTGCTAATTACAGTAAAATTGATTGAAACCAGTAAAATTATGAATATGATGAGAAATTTTATGTTAAATTATGTAACTGATGTTTTAAATTTGATGATCATGACCACATTTACCAATCATTTTAAAATTTTGGATCAAGTTCCTTAGCTAGAAATGGAAGGGAATAAAATGACTAATGTTACTAAAACTAATTGATGTTATAAATTTGTGATTATGACCACATTTACCAATAATTTTAAAATTTTGAATCAAGTTCACTAAATTAAAATGTAAGTGAATAAAATCACTAATGTTACTAAAACTAGCTGCCAAACTTATTATATATTCTAACAGGATATAATAGCTAGAAATAGTTAAGCCCCCTCTCCAGAAAAAAAAACCTGGTCCGCCTCTGATCTATACAAATCGTAATCTTTCTTTTACGTTAATTTCACCCAAAAAAAATATAAATATATATATAATGTTTCATCTTTATTGTTTTTGTTCCTTCCTTCGATCTTTTCTCTCTATCAACAAAAGTTTCCCTAGACTAATACACTCAAAGAATCTAGAGTTCCCAAAACAAAACAAAAAACCTGGACTATGACAGACGTTGAAGAGAAACTAGTCGTCGTTGTTGCCTTTCTTGGGTTTGCGATACTTCTCCTCGATGAGCTTGACCATGAAGAGAGCAGTATTGGCTAGCTTCTTAATATTAGGAACGTCGTAGTTTTGAGCGATGTACACTCCACACACTGTCCCTGACATGAAGGACAAGCAACTCCTAATGATCCCCATCCAAATCCTCCCCCAAGAAGCTTTCGATGCAAACGTCAATCCGGAATCAAGATAAAAAATAAAAAAATTTAGGGTTTGGAATTTGAACTGTCAGTGCTTTTTTTTTTTACCTTTTAGGTTTATGGATTTACTGTTACTCCAACTTTGTACCTTCCGTTTATATATAAATCATTTTTTAACGGGTAAGATATGTAATTTACGGTTTGTTCTCACAATTATCTTAAAAGATAACGATATTCTTATAATAATTTATAAAATAATTTTTGTTATTATAAAAATATATTTTTATTTTTTAAAATTCTAAAATATTAAATTACAATATATAATATTTAATTAATCTAAAAATATTAACTTTCTCATTTTTATTATTATCACAATCAAATATATAAATATATATTTTATTCATAATATTAATTATATTTTAATGTTATTAATTTTAAATAAATTTATTTATAAATATTCTTATAACATTAATAATTTATATTATAATAATGTTATTAATTTTTATAAAATATATATTTTAATATTATAATTATTGATTTTGTATTTATTAATTATTATAATTTAATAAAAATAATTAAATTGATTAAATTAACGTAACGTAATCAAAATTATGATATATATCAAATAAAAAATATATTTATTAAATATATATCTAATTAATTAAATTGAACTAATAAAATTGATGATATATTGTAATAATTTTTTGGGAGCCAATAATTATTGAAGGATCTTAGGTGGGTAATTTTTTTTTCAATACTATTAGAACATTGAAAATTTAGTACTATCAGGAAAAAAAAGTATATAGTTGTAATTTTTATATTTATTTATGTATTATTGATTGCATTCACTTTTTATTTTTATTTTTTAACTATTTGAAGTATATATTTTTAGATTATTGGAAAAAAATCTATTAAGATAGAGAGAAAAATCATGATTTTAAATATATCATAATTATAATGATAATTTTTATTAGATATAATTATATAGGTTCGATTATATTTATCAATAATATTATATCATGTTATTTGATTCATCGTAAACTTGTTATGTATAAACATTTTTATTGCAAAAAAGAATGACAAATCCTTTCAAAAATGAATTTTTATTTTTAATTTTCCTCTATGAAATAAATTTATTTTCATATAATATAAAAATATAAATTTTTTTCATGTTAAAAAATTTGATGCACGTATATTTTAAAAATATGTTAAAAGTAAAATAACTTGAATAATTAGGTTATGTAAAAAAATTATTAGCTTAAAAACTCATTAAAAATAAGAATAAAAGGTAATACAATTTCATTGAATTAAGTGATTTGTTGTAGTTATTCCATTAAATTAAAAATTATATTATCTAGCATATTAGTTATAAAAAAAGTTTAATTAAAGATAAAATATATTATTTTAATTATCTTTATATTAAAATATTATTATTTTATATCAAGTGATGAGACACAATTAAAATATCTTTAACAATAAAAAAAGTAAAATATGATATGAAATTATTCAAGAAAAATATCAACAATAAGTGTATTTCAACAAAAAGTTATTTAAATATATATCTTAATTTTTTATAAAACTAAAAATCAATAAAATAGTGAAAATTAAGAAATACAAAAAAAATATTTTATGAATATTTTTCATATTAATTATCACTTTATTATTATTAGAAACTCGTGTTTTAATCATATTTAATCACTCTGTATAAAATAATAACAGTTTTGATAAACAATTATTAAAACAATATATTTTGTCCTTAATTAAGAGACTAAATCACGTAAAAAAATCTAATCATAAAATGCTTTTATGATATATTTTCCTATAAATTAAAAAAAATATGATTTAACTTTATAACATAGATAGAATTTCATTTTAACACCTCAAAAACATTACATGCATATTTATTTCTTTGTCATATATATATACAATGTTTATTTAAAAATAATGTAAACATATTTTTTATAATATAGTTTTTCATTAGCTAAAAATAAAAATAATTAAATATACTAATTACGTAATAATTAAAGCGCAAAAAATATCATATTTTATCTTGATATCATAGTAAGTCAACATATACCTGATTTGTTATTAATTTAATAAGTAAGGTGGTATAAGTTTATTACATTATATTATTTATATTATTTGATTCTTTAGATTATAAGTCGTGTTATTTATTTATTTAATTTTAAAATAATTGATCAATTAATAATAAAATACATTATTTAGATAATTTTTAATTAAAATATTATTTTTTACCTATACTTTTCTCTTAATTTTAATATAAAATTAAATTTAACTAAAAATCAATGAAAATGTGCACTTCTGAGAGAGATTTTATCTTTTACATCTAAGTTTTGTTCTAATCCCAACAATTCATTTGAAGAGAAACGATTAATGGTTGTCGGAGTAAGCGATGAAATAATAATTAATAAAATATAAATTTAATATAATTGATTTAAAAAATATATAAGTTTTATAAAAATAGGAAGTAATGTAATATTTGAGGAATATAATTTAAAAATAATCAATAACAGCCCACACTCAAATAATTTGTTTTGGCACTAAATCACGATTTATCAAAAGAAGCAAGTTAAGTTCAGTCGGTCCGATTGTAGGTTTAGTTAATGAGCTTCCACGCCATTTTCTGTATTAAAAGCCTTTTTTGAAATCTACTTAATCTCTTTATACATATAGGTTTATGATTATATATATATATATATATAACGATACATTGGAAAGGTGAGAGATTTTGTGAAATGTGACAATAATTTTACTAATTTTTTTGGTTAAAATAAATATATAATTAATATGATTCGAGCCAACTTTTTAAATATTTTTTTAAACAATTGTTAGAAAATGATAAAAGTAAAAAATTAATTTTGGTAGCTATCCAACATAGCATGTGAAGTAAATACATATAAAAATGTAGAATTAAATTTATCGATATTTATAATATTTATATAAATTTAAATTACATATAAATATAAATTTTGAATAAAAATAAACTTATATTTTTAGATAATTAGATATATTAAGCTTTATAATATTTCTAATATCTTATCTTTATATATCTTTTTATTAATAAAACTTATTAAAAATATATATATGCACAATTTTAATTGTGGAATGTAATATTTATCATATCTATCTATCTATATATATATATATATATATATATATATTTATGCTTTGGTTGATGAGTTTTTATAATAATGAATATCTAATTAACTAAAAAACTTATGATTAGTTTTTTATTCTTTATTTACTTTTTATTTTATTAAATAAATATAAAATATATTGCAAAACCTAAACAAAAAAATTATAAAAGTTAATAATTTATGCTTAAATTACCTGTTTTTTAACTAGTACCGTTAATATGAAAACATAGGTTTCTAAATTTATTTCTTATTCTAAATGAGCATCTGAGTTGACTTGCTTTTGAATGATATGTGAAATTTACTTAATTTTTTAAAAGAAGTATTCTATTCCATTTGTTTTTAAGTATTGCACTAAAAATCACTTAATTTTTTTTATAATTAAGCACCAAAGATCACTTGAATATTAAAATAAACACTTTAGTTAATTTTATTTTAAAAATTAGAGTGACTTTTATTGCTAAATTTAAAAGAAAAATATATTAAAGTATTTATTTTTAAAGAGGTAATCAATTTTTAATATATAATTTAAAAATTAAGTAAATTAAAGTGTTGAATTTAATAAATTATTTGAATTGAATATACTTAAGCGTTTTTTTTTTTTTGAGAAAATAAATTTACTCATGATTTCATTCATCTCGTTAATATTGTAGAATTTTCCATATATGCTATTTCTTGTGAAAAATTATACCTTAACTAAAATGTCCACCCTTTACAATGTATTGTTGTTTTGATTTGAATGTATCGTTGAGAGATTATTAAATTTTTATATTTTATTTTTTGTAAATATATTATGTGATGAGACAATACAACTAATTTTTTTAAGATATATCTTAACAGTTATACAAGAGAGAAGGAATTTTTTTTTTTTTTGACCGGTGATATTTAGCGGAAAAAGAATATAAGCACTTTTGCTTTCCCGCAAATTGTTTTTTGGTCAAGTCCTTAAAAAAAAATAACCATTATGTAATTAGTAAAATATATTTTATCTCAAGTTACGTGTCCATATTTTTGAAATATTTTTATTTATATTTTTAATTATGATATATTAAATATTTTTATTTAAATTATTAATATTTATATTGATCAAATTTAATAACAATTTAAAAAAATTAGGTACTTCAAAGGTATGATAATATTAAAATCAATTAAAATTAATACAAATAATTTAAATAAGGATTTGATATGTTCTAATTGAAAATAATGATAAAAAATAATACTAAAATAAGAATATAAATATTCTAAATGTATAAATACTTCAAGTTGAGATAAAATTTAAATCATTTGACACATTTTAATTGAATATCTATTAAAAAAGTTATTTTTTATAACAAATGTCTCTAATAATATAACATTTTTATCAATTATAAAATGTTATAAACTTACTAAATAAATTACAACTTATAGTATATAACATTACTCATGTAATTAATAAAGATAACGTGTCAACTTGATATGTAGTAATTAAAAAAATAAAAATAAAAATATATGTACTTTAAAGTATTAATACTTCAAGAGATATGTATAATAATATAATATTTATATCAATTATAAAATACTGCATTAACTTAACATATGGAGTATAACTTATAGTATATAATATTACTCATATTGATGTCAACAATAAAATAAGACAAAATGTTGAACACATGTTGATTTTAATAGAGGGTCGTCTCAGAATAAAAAATATTCTTAAAAAAAAATCCTCATTTCTTATTTATTCTCATATTTTTTTATCAAAAAGATTATGAATTTATTTATTTTCGTGAATAAAATATTTATTTGTAAATTTATTTTTAGACTTGTTATCAATTTTATCAAGAAAAATCGAACAAATATTTTAGTTTTAAATAATCGTATTTCAGGTATATTATTTATAATTACGATATATAATATTATATTCATGCATTTAATAAACACATGTTCATAAATCTAATTTTTTTTATGTTAAAATGTTTATTTAAACTTGAATCAATTTATAAAATTATCAATTAGTTATCTCATACATAAATACGTTTTAAATATTTTTTAGTCGTATCTTAATGTTTTTAAGATGTGTTTTAATTTTTTTTTATAATATTAAGATTTAATATACTTTAAAAATTTAAGTTCAAAATATATTTAATCTTAATACTATTAAGTCATTACTATTATCTATATATATACATTAGGGTTCAACAAATTGCGTGTGATAAAAAAATAAAAAGCTGCCGAAAAAACAAAACTCTTTGAAGTAGCCGAATAGAAGAAAACCAGAAACTGCGCTGAAGAAAAAAAACAAAAGCAAGAATTGATGATTAATTAGGAATCATAAAGGTAATATACATGTTTCTGAAGGAATCATATATAGTTAGTGAGTACTGGCGGCAGTGAAATGAAAAAAAAGCTATCAATATATATTGAAAGGCAGGCACGCGTGAGAAACGGTAATTAATATATATATATATATATTTTTTGATTTTTATTAACTAATTTAATTATTTTTTATTAGATTTTTAGTTATTTAGATTAAATAATTTCGTGAAAAATGATGATTTGATTTAATTATTAAATTTTAAATAAATTATTTTTACTAAAATTATGCTTAATCTTTTTGTTCTACAATTTACTAGTTGATTTGACTTAAGTAACATGTTTTAAATCATCTAGTTAGAATTATTTATTATTAAATTTATTATAGAATACACATTTATATTTGTATTTTGTGACAATCATTTTCCAGTTGATTTGTAAATAATCTAATTAGTGTTGAGCTTATTAGAACGTTGGTATGAAAACCACTCACACTAATATTAAAAACTGTAAAAATAGAACAAATATTCGTAAAATAAAATACATTTGGACAGTATCTTAAAGATGTTAACATAAGATTGAATTTATACTTAAATATTTGATTTTTATAGTTGAAAGTTAGGTGATATGGTGAACCAATGTTTTTACTGCTAAGTTATTATCGCGACCTAGTTTGTTTTAATTTAAAAATATGGTGTTGTTATTTTATTTTTAAACTTTATTTTTACATACGATACGATTGCATACCTGATCATTTTGTTTAAATTATCAAATTATAAATTGATAAAAATTAAAAATAAATTATTCATCATCAATTATATTAATTACGTTTATATTTTATAAACTTATAAATTGATAAAAATTAAAAATAAATTATTCGTCATCACTTATATTAATTACGTATATATTTATAAACTTTCAAAATTTTCTCACGAAATCACCTTCATTTGCATGCACCATGCAATTAGTGCCCCTCCATCCATCGCCTCCCTGGTTTCTGTTTTCACTTTTTACTCCCTCACTATCTGTTTCACTTTTATTTTTTCAGTTTCAGTTTCATTTTTGTTTTTGCTTTTGCTTTATATTTCTATTTCATTTTTCCAGTTTCAATTTTTGATATATGTTTTTGTTTTCCAAATTTGTTACATTTTTCTAGTTTTCAGATGTTTTCTGTATCTATTTTTTCAGTTTTGTTCCGATTTATCTTCTACGATTAAGAGTTTTTTGATATTGATTAGGAATGGGCCTCGATGTTTTTTACTTTTTTATTTATATAAATATTTTAGAATGTCAAAATTACCTTTAAAAAATGCACTATGTGACATGCAAATGGTAACGTAAGATCATTTTCTACTGTTTTTAATCTTAAATATAACTAATATATTAAGTTCAATAAATAAATTATGAAAGTCACACTTTTACAACAAATACAGCACAGGTTGAGCTACAGTATCTAATTAATATTATTATTTCTTAAGATACATTCATCTATCTTAATATTAGAATTCTGAATTAGGACGCAAATCAATATCACCGAACCGCCCATCGACGTTGCCTCAGGCTCTCAGCTTCATATCTAATCGAAGCAGGTGCTCCATTTGCTCAATTTTCTCCTCTTCATGTCCTTATTTCTAAAGTTCACATCTAGATTCAAGGATTTCGCTTGTGATTTCTCTTGTCGTATGTTTCTTTATCCTCTTGTCTTTGTTATATTGGTTCAAGATTCTAGGGCTTTTCATCTCGAATCGGTATTCTAGTAGATGAATTACTTCCCTTTCCACTCAAATTTGTTATGTTAAGGTTGCCAAGCAACTTTAAAATTTTCTGCGATCTTGTTATTTACTTGCAGAATTAAGATTGTTCTTTTCCTTTAATTGATCTCCCCATTCCGGGAGGATAATTGTTTTTTTAATGGTTGCAAGTGAAATCAAAGATTTATCGCCACTATTCGCCAGTATATATCATTACCGATTATGGGACATTATTTCTAATTTAAATATTTATGGCATGCTAGATTTCAACTTTAGGGAGCTACTTTTGTGGAAGACTACGTAAAGTTTGTTGGGGTTTTCACTGAATCAAAGCCTTTGACTATTTTGTTCTGCAGAGCCTAAATTATGATTATAATGAGTGGAAGATTGCACTAATTGACTTCTAATGATGCTTAACGCTGGATGATAATAAAGAGGTTGAATTTGTCTCAATGGGTTTGAGTTATATAGGCTTGTCGGCAGTGTGTACAATTTTGAGCTACGTGAGCCTACATATGTGGACAGAATCTTCAGTTAGCAAGCTAAACTCTGAAGGACTAATTCATGAGGATTATGTACATGCGGGCAATGTTGGCAGAGTATTTGAGTTGCTTTTGGGATCTAATGGGACCATTGTGCTGCTTGCAAATTTTGTGCTCAATGTATTTGTCTTACTCGTTCTAGTCCTTAAGGTAAGCATATATCCTGATTCTTGTCATGCGGTGCTGACTTCTTTGCATATACAAACTTATATTCAAAGGTACCAAAGGTTTGATTACTTGACGTTTATGAATGACATTTATTTAATAGCTTTATATGATAATGCATGTTCATGTGTTAATTTCAGACTTTCAGTTGGCTTTAGCTTAAATCTTTTGTATCTGATGATGCCAATGCTTGTAAAGGAATTCCCTAGGGCTTATAAAGAGTTTCTTTTGTTGGTCTTGTAAGTAATAGAAATCTTGAAGATAGTCAGAGATGCAACTTTCAATTTCGTCACACTTAGGTGTGCTTAAAGCATCATAGTAGTGTCCAATTGAGTCCTCCTGGTTGATTGATTGCATAATTGCACCAACAACATGTATTTGTTGCACGTTAATGCTCATTTGATTGTTTGATTTTCTGCTCTTCATGTGCAGACGATCTTCTTTACGAAATTGTATCCATCTGAGACTCGCAAGCTTGTGGAAAGGCTTATCAATTATGTTATTTATAAGGTAAATTACTTAGTTAATTGCTTGGATACACATGCTCACGGAAGCAGTAGATTAGTTTAGGTGTAGTCTATTTATATAGGTTGAGCAGAGAACGTGCTACTCTGGCAACAGTTTCCTGTGTTAACATGGAACATTTTCTACTTTTCTTATCATGTTATATTTATGAGTAAATAATTGTTTCATTGGTTTCATGATTTCTTAACAGGGCACTTTTCTTCCCTTGGTTGTTCCACCAACAGTATATCATGCAGGCCTCTGGTCAATTTGGTTGATTGTTCTGTGCTGTTTAAAGGTAAATGGTTTGATGTTTTATGAAAGAGTCTTTTTTCTGTAATCTGTATTTAGTATCAAATGATGTTTATTTCCTAAGTTGTTTGCACATATTGTGTAGATGTTTCAAGCTTTGGCTAGAGACCGCCTTGAACGATTGAATGCATCCCCTTCTGCTACACCCTGGACGTATTTTCGTGTGTATTCAGTATTGTTGCTTGTCTTCTTTGTTGACATTTTATGGTATTGCCTTAATTTCCTTAAGCTTATAGAAAACTGCTTCTAGTATTTTCTACGTCTTTGTTAATATAATGATGAGAACCATAGTGCATTAGAATTGGTACCTTGGATATCATTGTTTTGTTTTGTATTAGTTATGTTTTTCTAGCAAGGCTAGTTTAATAGATAATCACTGCACAAAATGCTACTTACAATATTTGTAATTGGAGAAATGATAAGAACACAAAAATTTGCACATATTTTGCACCCAAATCACTTATATCATGGCACATGGCATAACTATTTTGGAAAATTGAGAAGTGATTCATATTTATAGATAATTCTGCCATGTGGCACGAAATAAATGGTTTAGGTGTCAAAATGTGTGCAAATTTGTGTCCTTAGCATTCCCCTCGTAATAGATGATTGGAGGAATAATCACCTTTAATTTTTTACATGGTTGCAATTAAGTGGCTAAACTTTGAGCATTTCAGTTGTTTATTGTATAGTTAGCCCACAGAATGCTAGTCACAAGTTTTGGGTTATATAGTAGAATCCTATTCTTTTGAAAAGACCTTAAGTCATCAGCTTTTTCTTTAAATTTGTTTTCTGTCAATCTTATTCTTTTTTAGTTTCTTAAGTTGCAATAATGTAATCAGCAACGCTTCTTATACCTGTTGTTGGTTGTTTACAGGATACAATTGTGTTTTCTAATATATAGAATGCTGGGGTTGTCCGTGTTCCTGTTGTTGTTATATGAACCTCTCAGTATTGCTTTTGAGACATTGCAGGTAAAGCTATTGGAGAACCGCGTTGATGATCATGGTTTTTTGATTAAGAAATGAGTTTCTTGGCACTGAAATTGACTGGATTATTCGGTATTTTAAACTTATTTTCAGGCTATGTTGGTCCATGGATTCCAATTGCTTGATATATGGCTTCATCATTCATCATGGAGCAATTCGGGTTATGGAAGTTTCAAATTTTTTGACATATCAGTTGCAGGTTTCCTATACTTGTGTTATGCTAAATTTTGAAAGGATTACTAGGTGTTCCATACTTATTTAGTTTAAATGATTTGTGTTGTATTAATTAAATAGTTTATGAAGTTTCATCTAATATAATTTAAAGGTACTAAGACATTTCTATTAAGATTGTATAACTGCACAAGTCTACTAGCTATTGCAACAGGAACACTTAGATCCAGTAGCTGATTTTTGAGTGGTTTAGTCCACTTGTTTTAAAAAAACAACAGCTCTGAGTAGACAGAGCAGTGCACTTAGGTTTAGTGGTTAGTTTTTTCGATATAATTGTTGAAGCAATTATTTTTTTAAAAATTAAACAAATAGAAAATTGAAATAAAACATGAAAAATGATCATTTGTCTGGTGCCACTTTTTCAAAACAAGTGGACTAAATTGCTCATAAAAATAGTTAGTGAATCTAATTGCTTTGGTTGGAAAAGCTAGTGGACGATCGGTTATTTATCAATTCTATTAAATTGTAACTCTGGACAAATATAATTAAATTTATTGATTGTATTTGATGAATTGCACATTTTGCATATTTTTCATGTTGTCATGAAAGAAACTTTTGTATGAAATAGTTATATAGATACATTTATTTATTGTGAACGTTTGGTGCTTAAAAATTAAAACTGCAAATCCTGTGGAAATAAAATGTGGTGTCTAACAATGATATCTCTCTCAACGTAGCAGTGTTACTTTTACCTATAAAAGTTTATTCTTGACCTGGAAGGTTCTTTGTGATTTTTGCATTTTGTTAATTCATGCATCAATGTTTGTATGTGAATGCACACAGACCTTTGACTTTCTAGTGCTTTTGTTTTGGTCAGAACTGTTCTATTGTTGAAGTATATGTATACAGTCTGACTAGTCTTACATCTCTACCAATATGGTATGTCTCAGTAGGTTCGTTATTAGAATGGAAGGGCATGCTTACTCAGAATGTGGGCTTCTCTTTGGACATGGCAACTTTGTTAATGGCGCTTGGTCATTATGTACATATATGGTGGCTACATGGCATGGCATTCCAACTGGTGGAAGCAATCCTTTTCCTAAATATACGTGTAAATATTTGTTTATTTACTTTATTCTATATTCCACTAGTTTTGTTATCTAAGAATGCAATTATATAAAATTTATTTTTTTGATTCTTAATTTTGGGAAGGCTTTGTTAAGTGCAATTGTAAAGCGTGTGAAAGGATTTATGAAGTTGAGGAAAGCCTTACGTGCTCTTCATGCAGCACTTCCAGATGCAACTCCTGAAGAGCTGCGGGATTATAATGACGAATGTGCTATTTGTAGGGTATGCTTACTATTTGAGTCTCAGCATTAACTTCATTTGCTTGATAACATAAACTAATAAGCATGATGAAATAATAGGAACCAATGGCTAAGGCAAAGAAGCTACATTGTAGTCACCTTTTTCATCTTGCATGCTTGAGATCCTGGTATGGTTATGATTCATACTATTTGCTGTTTAATAGCCATTGCTTAGTGTTTCATATTTACCCATCCTTTTCTTTGGGGGTTAGATTTTTCTGTTTTATTTATATTTGCTAATGCTAGATACATGCTGTAAATCACTTTTTGGCAGGTTGGATCAATGTTTAAATGAGGCGTATTCATGCCCGACTTGTCGAAAGCCACTTTTTGTTGGCAGACCTGAAAACATGGTAGATCCTACCAGTGCAGAAATTTCACGTGATGAGCAGCTTGCATGGCAGTTGAGCTTAGGGCTTGACCCACAAAATATTTCTGGAAATGCCCTGCCTACAGGAGTATTCCCCAATCAGATGCAGTTGCCAACAGAAGGCAGTCCTTGGAGGTTCACTTCCTTTCTTTAAATTGGTGTAGTTTCTCTTTCCTGCTTTGGAACACGGATTCGTTTGCTTGAATTGAAAATAGTTTCCATCAATTGGCAGTACATTTATTGGGTATATGCTTAAGACTACTCTAGTTTGATTAAGCTCCCTAAAAGAAATTTTAGCTGTCATAAAAATGGGCTGAGTATTTGGTAAGAGTATTCTAGAAATGTTTGGGGTAAAAAATAGTCTAAGGAAATATATATCTTGTGGTAAATGCCAACTAGCTGTGACAGATTTCAACGATTAAAATGGATGTCACTATATATACATATAGAAGTTCGATGTGAATTAAATTAAAAATGGAAACAAAAAAGGTTGTACAGGGCTTCAATTCTAGGGAATCCAACTTTTGAGAAGCTGCTCCTTTGGAGATTCATAAGGTTGCCACGTAAATGCAAATTTCTCTAGAAAATATTCTCAAAATTAGGTACCAAATGACAGAGTTGATAAAAATTCTGACAAAACCTTTTCTGAAAGAATCTGCACAAAGAAGCCCATAAGAATTAACATCATCAGAATTTTCATATTTCTTCTTGTGCTAGAACTCATTTGACTGAGCTGCATTGTGATTTTGTATGCAAGACATGAAGAATTTTTTTGTTTGTTACTCTTTTAAGTTTTACCCCCTCTTTTTGCACCACAGGAGTGCTGAACTGGATTCAAGTTGGCTACATCCTTGGTCAAACCAGGGAGTTGATGGTGCTGGCCCCTCTACTGCTGCCAGATCAGTTGGATTGAGTAGAGTTCAGATGATGATGAGGCATCTTGCATCTGTTGGGGAAAATTATGCCCAGACTGCCTTTGAAGACACTTCATGGAGCCTTTTTCCTATGAATTCAGCTCAGGCCACTGCAACTGTTGCACCTACTCCTCCTGCTATTGGTGGAAGATTCCCTGGAGCAACTCGGGGTTTACATAGGACTACCTCTAGCTTTGCAACTGATGACATTGATAACATACTTGCAATGGCAGAGACAGTACGGGAGGTTTTGCCTTATGTTCCAGATGACATAATTTTCCGGGTATACTTTTGCATCTGTTGCTCAATCTTTTATTAAAGCTTTTATTGCCTTGAATATTTACAGTGAAATTGATACCCGGTTTGCTGCTTACCTTTTCCGTTTTAATGCGGTTTTCCATTTAGCTGCTTTTATGATTGCATATTTCGTATTCTGCAGGATTTGCAGCGAACCGATTCTGTTGCAGTTACTGTGAATAATCTTCTCCAAACCTAATCATCCATTGTGATGATGTGATCTATTTTTGTAGTAAGTGCTTACCACACGAAGCTTATTTATACAATTACTACAGGAGTCTTCTATTGTTTATTCTATTTTTGTCTTTATGGGGTCATATTTATGGAGGTTCATTCAATGTACATAGAGCATCCCATTGAATCAATTATAGTAGAGGAAGACCTAAAAAAAATGTTAGTGTAATAGCTCTTTTGTTATCCAAGGCCAATGAAGGGGGGAGAGGGAAATTAAGCTTGTGTATGAATTATGATTTACACATGTATGGCCTCTCTGGTACAAGACTCCATAAGTAGCGTTCTTAAACACATGTAAATATTTGTTTTATTTTCGCTTATATTTAACAGAATATATAGAATCTTTGTGATTGTTATGACTCAAAAGGTTTTCTCTATAGAGTGGTAATTGTATAATTCTATATGTATGAAGTGGGGGTTATATTTCCACCAATATGTTTATTTCTTTATTAATATAGATGGAGTTCGTATTAAATCAAGTTTGACTCGTATTAATTAATGTAATATTTAGTTTATTTTTGAGTGGTGATGTGGAAATGAGATAGTGATTTTATTTTATTTTTGAAGAGTAATGCTAGTTGTGCGGTCACATTAATCTCCACATGAAAGTGGTGCTACATGGCATGTAGTGATTATTGTAAGTGTAAATATGAGTGTAGTTGTGGTTGCAGCTAGCATTCCATATTCAACATGTAGTTCTTGTCCCTTTCTTGCTTTTGTTTTGATTGTCTCTGTTGAAGTTTGGCTGTGTGGGTGTTAGACACCAGATCTAATCATAATAGTTGTACAAATATGAAAAAATCAAGTTAGAAATGGTCGGGCTTGATTGTTGGCTTATCGGATGATGAAACGGTATCGTATAAAGAAACGGTGAAGAGCCCAACAATAATACTGGGGATTAGTGAAAGACAAGCTCGAGACCCTAAGATGTTTGTCTTGTCGCGCCGTCCATCGGAACCGTTAATCAAGCAAGCAAAATGAGTATAACGTTCTTAAATTACGGCCTCGACCCGTCACGTTTTAGGGGTTTACAACTGTAATTGATATTCCCACGGGTCCACTGTTTGACTAGCTTGTCTCCTTGATTTTTTTATGTTTGAGTGTAATGGATACTTAAATTTACATTTATTTTTACATTCATATAAGTTAAATTTTATTATGTGTTAATATTATATAAAAATTTGAATTATTTTTTTAATTTTTTAAATAATTATTACACGATAAAATAAAATTGATATTAGTGTAAAAAAAATAAAATTAAGTGATATTAATAATTCTTTTTGGAAGTTTCTTCTTAGATCATCGTGACAATAACGTTACTGTTCTTAGTTGTCTGATTATCTGGGTGTTTTTTTTTTTTTTAAGACTGCGGTCTCTCAGACATACTATTCCATCTTTTCGTCGATATGTCATATATATCCCGAACGTTTCTACTTTCTACGTTGGGTTTGCTGAGTCTTGTTCCATGTCTCAACTCAATTAATTCTAGTAAATAGCTCGTGTGAGTCCTGTTTTGATATTTTAAAACTTATTCAAAAGAAAAGTTTTTATCTGTGGCATGCTTCCGTTTGAGGTTGTGTGAGATCAAGACATTAATGCTGCGTGGTTTGTGGAATAAATAATAATAATAATATAATTGAATTGAATAATAAAATTATTATTCTTATTGTTGGGTCTTACGGACTATGGAATGATAATTGATAAAGTTGAACGGTTTATGTTTACCTTTCAATTGCAAATTGGTTTTCAAATGATACTTAATAAAGTTGAACAGTTTATGTTACCTTTTAATTGCAAATTGGTTTTCAAATGATACTGGCAAAACTATTTTTTTTGGAACAATTACATAAAATAATACTATTAAAAAACTGATAATAATAAAAAAATAATTTAATAATATTTAATGATGTTCTATGTTAAAACACTTTAAATGATATTTAAAATACAATGATGAAAAAATATAAAATAAACATGTATTATTTTTGAAATTGTAAATGTTAAGGGTATTATTTTTGTTTATTAAGGAGGGTGTTTTTAAATAGGATTTTTATAGAATTCAAAGGATTTTAAATTTTAAAAAAAATTAAGTTGTGTTTATTTAATTTTTTTTTATAAATTTAGGTGTATTTTTAAAAGTTTAATAAACTATATATTGAAATATTTAAAAATTTAAAAATTTATTAAAATTATAGACTTTTTAAAATTTAAAATTCATAAAAATCTCTCTAAATTCTAATTGAATAGAACATCTAACCTTAATCCTTATCATAACAGCAGTAATAAAGCACGAACTGATATACATATCGAATTGAGTAATAATACGATTAAACTTTTGTACGGGGAAAGAAAAGGGTAATAGCAACTTAGCAAGCAACAAATTAAACACGTAGGCATGAGAACTAATTAAAAGGCAAGTGTTTGCAGGTTTAAGACTAATGATAGTTTGTTTTTAAATTTCAACCATTTAATTTTATATTTAATATAATAAATTGAAAATTATTAATAAAAAATAATACTTAACTCCTAGATTAATAATGAATAGTTGAAATTTGAGAAGTAAATAAAAATAAAAATAAAAATAAAAATAAGTAGATGGTATTATTCCGTTTTAGACAGAGACAAACCAATAAAGGCATGCAGCTTCTAACAGCTTTTGTAAATTGTAAGTCTAACATTAATTTGTTAACTTTCTTGTACTTCTTCCTTCATTTTTGGCCATTTGTTTTTTCTTCTACATCACCATGTGTTTCCAAATCCGCCTTCATTGTTTGCTGTTTATTTATCCTATCGAGATAAATGCTTCTACCCTGTCAGTAACTGATTGCTACCATATAACTACTCTCACCTTATTATAATCTGTAATTCACTTTAAACTACTTGTAATTTGATATATTTAACTGATTAATTTATTAATACTTTGGTTGTTTTCTCAATATTTTAAATTTGTCACAAATCACTAAACTAATCGGGAGAAGAGATGGTCCAAAGTCTCTTCCGCGACCAAAGGAAGCTTGTACCCTCTTTATAAATATTCATTGTCCATAATTTCTTTTTTGTGATATAATAAATACGAAAAATTATATTTATTATAATTGATATAAGGTAATATTATTAATAAATATAATTAAATTATAAGAAATAAATTTTTTTCTATATATTCTAATAAGTTTGAAAAATAAGTATGTTTTGTTCAAATATTAGTTTTAAAGTACTTATCTTGATAATTTTGGGGTTTGGAATCCACTTGGGGTAGAAATATACAAAAGGGTGTTGATTAATTCACTATTTTGGAGAAGTACTTTGGCTTCCCTTCATGAGTCTAATCACTTATTGATCTGTTTCACTCAATTGGAACTTGGATGCTAACTTGTTTTGTCTCTTAGGTACAACACAAGTATGTACTCTCCTTCATGCTTCACTATATATCATAGTACTTAAGAGAAGAGAGAGTTTCTACACGTCTCTCATACAAGTTCAAAATATCTCAAATCGTCATGTCTTCCGTTGTTTCTTTTATTCTCATCTTCTTCTTGTGTCTCTCCCAACATGGATGCAAAGCTCGCTATAACCGATTTAGCCAAAAGGTAATAATTTATTAATTTTTTTTATGTTGAATAAATAATCTAGTTATTCAATTAATTTTATTTTAAATGTATTAATATATATTTATTTAAGTTATAAAAATATTAATATATATATATATATATATATATTTTTTCTTTAATTTATTTAAAAATGAAACTCAATGTATAAATAAATATTTTAACATGTTATTAAAACTACTAGCTTTTCCCTTCATGTATTTTCAATTGTGAACGATGCTGTATATCCTGTTTAGTTCTGGTTCATGTGTTACATGATTCAGTCACACACAAATTTCAATATCACATTACATGCCGAGATAAATGACATTTTTCTTCATTTATGTATATGCACGTATACAAATTAGAGACTCGTGAAATGTTGACCTTTTGCATTGGTTTCCATCCAAGCAAATCAGGTTTTGCAACGGTTTGAAAATTAGTAATTTGTATGAAAGGGTAATTCATTACTAATTTAAATGTTGTTAATTTTTCAGACTCGATTTTTTGAGGAAGATAGCGTTAAGCAAGAAATGGGTTTAATGACTCAAGAAGCAAGAATTGCTGGTGCATCTATAAGCATTAGTACTCATGATGATTATGCAAAGAAATATAATAGAAGACTATCATCTGGTTCAGGTCTATTTTTCATGAAGCTAGCTCATGATGATGTTTCTGTTTCTACTTGGCGAGTACCACACAAAATTAAAGCAGACAAAACTACTCCTGGGTTCTATTCTGATTATTCTCGACCTAGAACACGCCCTCCTTCTCACAATTAATCTATTCAACTATATATCTTCTATTTTTATTTTATTTTTTAATATATTCCTTCTCATCTCCTATATTGATTTTGTTTGTTTTCATATGTACATAAATATATATGTCTAAGAAGTAAGAACTATCTTTTGTGGCCAGTTACTACTAATTTTTGTACACGAAATATTAGTTTATATGTGATATTTTCACTTATTGTTACTTCCTTTTGTAGATCAAAAATCACATGCATTGATGTCTTGATTAAGTATATACTTTTATGAGATGGATATACATATAATGTAAATATATAAATATAAATTAGAGTATAATTTAAATATTTTTACTTATCTAATGTACGAAAGATATTATTGGGTATAATATTTAATAATGTATCTGATATTATAATAAATGTATAAAAAAATTGTTAATTATTCTTTTAGGAGCTTAAATTAAGTTTTTAGGATGTTTATTTCCTAATAAATTATAAAAAATATAAAAATCATTTATTTAAATCATCGTAACCCATTAGTTTAAATTCGTGTCAAGATTCGTTTTCAAATAAACAAACATGACATGTAATTATTGATCATGATGATATATTATAGTCTAAATTGTTAAATTAAATTTGATTTACATATTGCAAATATTTATTTATGAGAAAATGATAAGTTTATAAAAATATTATTAATTATTATTATATTAATTTAAGCTCGTATAATGTTTCTTTTCCAATAACTTGTAACAAATACGACATGTAATTATTGGTAGCAACGAACCATGTCTTACCGCATGGCCCGTCGGTACTAAAGTATGCCTACTGTTATGTTTACTATTTAGTATTAAACCAGCCATACAATGTAAATATAAACGTAAATATGAATAAATTTGACGTTTAACCTTTTGAACTACAGTTTTTGGTTACATTCAGGAAGTGAGATTTTGTTTGTTTGTGTCACGTGTTATTGATTAAGACTACATGTTTAAAGTTAAATTATGACATTAAGGGTTTGTCTTTTTTTGTATCAAATTGTTAAAAACTTGACTAGGGGAACTAAAGACCCGTCTCTTTCATAATGTATCTGCATGGTTCATATGAGAGGCTGGAAGTGAGCGAGGGTCTTTCATCATAAAGCATTATTTATAATGCGCGTGTGTAATAGATGCCATTATAGACATGCTCTTACACCCTTTTGATTAAAACAATATATTATACATTAAAAAAAAATATTTTAATTCTCTTATTTTTACAAATTTTTTACATAAATTAACGATGTAAAGTAATAGAATTGTATTATACAACTAAAAATCGTAAAAATTCATTTTATAAAAATAATAGAATTATACAATCTTTTTATAAAAATAAAAATAAAAATTTAAATTATTATATTTAATAGATACGAATCTAAAATATAATTTTATTAAAATTAAAAAACTTACTCACCTTGTTATATATAGTTACCACCTAAAAGATATGCAAAATTCATATTAATCGAAAAGTCTTCATTAATACTTGTTTTTTTTTTGTATGTATAAAGCAGAAGATCATACAAGTTAATGCTATATTTTCTTTTGTTGTTTATTTATGTATTCAGTTTTTATACACGAAAACAACATAAAATACTTGCACTAAATATATACACTTAATTAGTACAAAACTTTATGGCATGACATCTATTAAGTCAGAAAATTTGCATGTGTGAGTCAAGAGGAACATAAAATGAGAAGATGGGTTATGAATGGCTTGCGAAATTAATTATCCCAAATTTCAAAATGTTAGCATATCCTTCCATGAATGTTTTTGTTAGACTAAATTATGAACATTGTATTAAAGATCGAGAAGTAGAGGCAGAAGGAAGGTTTAGTGTCAGGTTGTTCGTGACAAACTAGTGAACCTGTCCTTTAAAGTAATTTACTAATTAAATTAATTAATTTTTTCAAACTAATAATAATTCATCTCAAAACTAACAATTTTAAATCATATTATTTAATAAAAAGATAAAATGGGACGAAGTTCTCATCATATTTCTGGTCATTATTGTCGATATTTTTTTTGGAGTTTCGATTCTGTAAGTTTCTACGTAAACTATAAAAATAATATAAGACTTTATAATCATCAGAACTTAGATATTACATAGACATATAAAGATGGATGTAAAATATTTTATATAAATATATATATAGAATATTGGGAATGTTTGGTGCGGAAGAACTCAACCAAATTTTTTCAAATATAAAATCTAATTTCCAAAGCACCAAGAACGAAGATTATACCCAAAGGCCAAAGCGTTAAGAGTTGAAAAAAATTAAGACTCGTTGGATCAATTTCTTTCGAGCAGACTCTTTACCAATTTCTTCAAAAAAATCATTTCAAATAAAATAAAGATAAAAACCACATCAGAATGCAATCGCACAATCCAAAATACATGATTTTTTAAAATATTTAAATTAGTTTTTCTCTTTTAATTATTTATCGTATATTTTTAAACAAAATAAAAAATATAAAAATAAAAAAGAATAAAATTTAATTTAATTATTTTAATTATTTTAAATATTTATATAAAAAATAAAATTATTATATATTTGGTTTCAATTAACAAGAGTTTTGATATTATAATAAATCGTAGTTCTATATCTTATTGAATACATTTAGTTTTAGAAAAAAATTAAATTTTTACGAATAATCATAAATTTAATTATATATAATTAAAATTTTTAATCCTAATAAAAAATAAATTTTTCTTATATTAGGTAACTAAATTTATATTAGAATGAGATTAAAATAAAAAATCAAACCTATAAAAGTTTAGCATAAAATAAATAAAAATATATAGTTATTAATTAGAAGATATATTTTAAATAAAAAATATTTATTTACTAATAATATCTTTTTATTGATCGTGGATGTTTGACGGTGATATAAATAAATATTAAATTTAAATTTATTTTAATATTTTTAATATATATATAATTAAAAATAATATTTTTATTGTTAAAAGGAAAAATATTAACCCAGTCACAGGAGGCCCATTAACTTTGATATAAGGGCTGAAACTAATGTAATGAGGCCTCCAGAATCCAATTCGAACAATCAATTCTAGTTATTCTCAATCCTGAATAGGGATCCAGGTAATATTATGGCCCACCATAAAGTAAAAATGAGTCAGATGTCCGACACCAGCCGCGTCACACATGTGGGGTAGACATCAGAATATCACATGCTGTGGCATCGCACTAACAGATTCTTTCGTAATTGTAATTGCCAGACAATATGAAAGGTATTTTCGTCTTTTACACATGCAAAATAAATAAATATACGTGCCAATTTTTAATTATCCATATGACAGATCAAGATGTCAAAATCTTAGAAAATAAAAAATATATCTAAATTTTTTAATAATAAAAATAAATATTTTATATACTTTTATTTAAATGTGATAATATCTTTTATATTAAAAAAATGAAAAAATGAAAAAATAATATTTATAAAATTTATAATTATAAAAATAATATTATATATATATTTAATTTTATTAATTTTTATTTAATATTATTTATAAATTAAATTATAATTATTATAACTTTTAATAATTTATTTCATGTACTTTCCCTGTCTTGTTTCCGTATTTACCCTTCTTCAACCTTTTGTTTCTTTTTTGACTTTCCTTCCTCGTCCACTTCAAAAAATTGTCTTCTTCTTTATCGGATGGCCTTTAAGAGTCCCTTTCAACGTCTCAATTCAACATCTTCAAAAGTATTACGTCAGTGTCCTCTTCAAAACCCTAGCTCGTTGGTTCTGACTCAGTGCCATCTCACTGTGTTCACTCTGCCAAACAATGAGCGGATTCAGGAGAACCGAACTCATTGAGTCCTACAATTATTATCCCTCCTTCCTCCAAGAAACCTCCATTTTCATTCCCAAAACCCTAGCTTTTCCATCATTTTTTGATGACGAATTGAAAGAGTTTGAGCTTGATTATGGGCTCGATCTCGTAAAACCGAGTCCCAGGCTTAGCGCCTTCGAGCTGTTCGACAGCGTGACAGATCTGATACGCATTGACCAGAGTCCCTCCTTTTCTTCGTGCAAGCGAATTCAGCGAGTCAAGAGACTCGGGGGTGATGCCGTGCTGCAATGCCTGTCCGACCGAGTCAGTAAGTTGGAATCGCGCTTGGATCGGTCTTCAAAGGTTAGTGGTTCCGGTGATCGGAAGTACACATGGACAGCTGAGATCAAGGGTCCTGAAAATCACGGCATTGCTCGGAAGTATAAATTGATAGCGGAGGTCAAAGAAGGGAAGAAAGAGAAGAAAGATACGACTGGGAAAACATACAAATGGACAACTGAGTTTGAAGGAAAGGAATCGGATGGTCCAATCAAGAAAACTTACACATTCAAAGCATCGGCTGGTGATGAAGGAGAATGTAATGAATCGAAGAAGAAGGACAAGAAGAAGAAGAGTAAGAAGGAGGAGAATGCGACCCGTATTGTCGAAATTGAGGAGTCCGGTGACCATAGGGCTGTTGTGTTGAGGCAGGTATGGCTGAATTATTTTAAAATCTTGTCATATTTTTCTTGGTAAAGTTTTCCTTTGCTTTCATGAATTATTCATTTTCTGAGAAATTCCATGTGAATGTAGGCTTTTGCGAAGAGAACTGGAACTAGGGGAAGTCCTAAGGGTAAAAAGAAAGAGTTGTCTCCTCAAGATGCAGCTATGATGATCCAAATGAGTTTCAGGGCTTATCTGATTCGTAGATCAAAAGCTCTTCGGGCCCTTAGAGACTTGGCAATTGCTAAGACCAAGTTAAAGGATATCAGAGCATCCTTCAACAATTTTTCATACCGTCGTCGATTAACCCATGATGCTGTGGAGCGTCAAAAGTTTACGGAGAAAATCATTGTCCTGCTTCTTACTGTTGATGCCATTGAGGTAAGAGAGTGTCTCTTGTATTTTTTTAATTTGTTCAATCAAACAACGCTGGCTGATATGGGGAGAATGAACTTGTTAAGTTGGTGGGTAGGGACGGAACCGGTAACAAAATTTTAGAAGGACAACTAATTAAATAAAGAATTATGTTAAATATTTACGATATTTTTAAAAATGAAGTTTAGACATCTCCAACTTTTAGTAACATTTAGCATGAAATTTTTACTCATTACCATCCTACAATATTAAATATTGCATCAAAAAAGTATATTTTTTTATAAAATAGAATACTTCTTTTAGTTTATATTATATTTTTTACCCTATGTTATATTTAGTAATTTTTTATTAATTTTGTATGATATATTTAATTTAAATTTATTATATGTAATAAAAATTTAACAGAAATACTCTTTTTTGGCTTTCGAATTCAATTGGTTATTAATTTATTTGTAGGACGTATAAAAGATAGTTTTAATAAATAAATAAAACATAATTGTTTTCAAAGGGATCGTACCGTAATAATTTATATCATCTCCTAAATAACTAAAGCAAATCAAATTATTTCTAAAATTTTTGGGGTAGCCATGGCCCCATGCACAATCCGGTTTGAATTTTGTAAAATTTAAACAAAATGTACAGAATTGTTCATATGTATTAAATTGAATCAGATTAGACTCTTAAATTGGTTTGGTCTGGTTATAATCTTTTAGAATATAAACATTAAAATATATCTTGAAAATATTTTATATTATCACCAATCAAGTAGTATTTTGTTGGTTTTTGGCCTATTATTGACCTCTTTTACCATATTTTGAAATATGTTCACCTTAACAACAATAACATTTTTGTTATTCTTAAGTTAAAAAAAATGTTATTTTAAGTGCTTAACTTGGGAACACTAAGTTAAATAATAATGAGTTTTAGCTACTAAACTACATAAATTATTACATTTATAATTTATAAAATGTAAATTATAAATATGACAGCGAAAATGGTCTGGTCTGATTTGTACATTATAATTTTTTTACAAATTGAACTGGAATGAATCAAGTAGCAAACCGAATTAAATTATTCAAAACAATTTAATATTTCAATTCGGTCTAATTTACGATTTTTCTATCTTATTGGTGGGAGAATTAACTTGGAATATTACTAAGTAGGTAGGAGAATTCAATTGGATTATTACTAATTAGGTTCTCTTGGCCGAGTCGTGATTAGTGATGTCAAATTAGTATCTTTATTCAGAAAAAAACTAGTTTGTAGCACCTTGCAAGCTTATTTGGCAAAATGATTTTGTTAATGATAGTATTTTTATAATTATAATAATATAATTATGAAAAATCTCAATCAAAAGGTAATATTTATACTAATATTTTTGTTTGTACATAACTATAACTATTTTTTTATTTTTTTGTTTTAATATTTATAAGACTAAATTAGTGAACTCGTGAGCTGCTTTGATTAACTCATTTAAAAGTGAACTAAATTGAACTGGATTCGTATAAAAAATTCAGATGAATTAAGTTACACTTAAGTTGATTTATAGTTTACTTAATATAGTTAAGTTGAACTTGATTCGCATAAAAATTCAGATGAATTAAGCTAAACTATAGCTCATTTAAGTTGATTTATAGTTCATTTCATATGAGCCGAATCTAAGTAAGTTAAGCACACTCAACTAATTTATTTGACATTTGTGATGTACGTGGGTATATTTTCTTGGAAAAGATAACTACACTTCTATTTTGTCATTAGTTGAGAGGCTATTAATTCCCTTCTTGTTTTAATAATCTTTTAGGATTGAGTTGTTTGATGGGAATATCTGTCACTGTGTCAAAATGTTCACACTTTTTGGAGCAAATGTTATTTTGCTAGGAGCCTATGAGCTTAAAAACAGAGTGCTCTGAAAATTCCCTGTATTTATGTTTTCTATCAACGGATGAGAGTATTCGAGTTGTGAGTGTTTTTAGAAGTTCTGAATAATTTACTTTGACTTCTTTGTTCTTTGGGGAAACGTTCTTTTTTTACTAAAGGTTTCAAATTAATTTCAATTTCTCACCTTATGTAACCTTTTAAATTTGTTATCGTTTTGATATTGTTAAGAAATTGATTAAGTATGGATGAAAAGCGTCATGTGTTAATCGCATGGCACATGAAATTTCATGTGTCACATGAAATTTTCCATTCATACTTATTAACCAACTTCTTAACTGAAATACCAAAACGATAACAAACCAAATTAATTAAAAAATATATAAGGTAGAAAATTGAAAGTAATTTGAAACGTTTAGTAACAGAAACAACGTTTGCCCTTGTTCTTTTCCTTTAAATTCTGAAGAAAATTAGTGGAATTGCATTTAATTAGGGAGCTGAATTAATGGTTCGAGCTACAAAGAGGTCAATGATAGATGAGCTGGAAACAATGCTTCATGTGGTAGATCCCCAGCCTCCTGAAAAATCACTTTCAATGAAGAGGAGAACTTTTGATATGCCTGATGGTATCATTCAGAAGGAAATTGCTGCAGGTGTGGCAGAAGTTGTTCAAATGCTCAACCATGAAGAGAATTGTAGCAACAACTTTGAAGCGTGCTTGTGAAGGCATTTGGTAACTTGATAAAAAACCTGTACTTTTCTAGTGCGTATTTTACTTTGTAATTTGTTGCTTGAAACATATAGCTAGTTGAGAAGACTTGTAGTTCTCTGCCTTATCAGTTAAGTAGATTTTAACAGGGTTCTTAATCTTCTCCTATTAATGATGCTCTGGTTGAAATCTATTGTATGTCATTGCATTTAGCTTATCTGTTTGACTTTATGTTTTGTATTATTTATCGAGCTTCCCTGCTCAAGAATATGCCCATTTCTTTATATTTCATGCCTAACTTCAGAAGACGACCGGCCAAATAACACACTGGATTGAGTAATTAGAATAGAGGGACTTCTCGAGTTCCCCCGCCTACTATTTGAACATTATAAACTATTGGTGGTAGACAGAAAAGTCCATTTTAAGAGTCAAAAAAAGCAGCTCTGCTATGGTTTAACCTTCCCCTTTTTTTTCCTTTAGATTTATAGGATTCTATGTAATTCTTCTATTAAATCCTCAAGAAGTCTTTCATCCTTTTGTTTTCTGACCTTAATCTACATTTCTATAATCTAGTACTTAATTTCTTTCTCTTCAAATCTCTACCAAATTTTCGTTTCTTCAATTTCTTACGTTGTGTTTTTGATCTGTTTATGTATATTCCTTTAGATTTCTTATGGTTACCCTGAGAATATTTCTAATAGTATATATCAGAATCAGTGGTAAGTCTAATTTTATCAGAGTACTTCTGTTAACTTCTTGAACTTCCATGGCTGACGTGCTAATTCAAAGTATATTCCACCGTTCGACGGAATAAGAATAAATTTTAAGAACTATAAAAAATACCAACTAGATTATGCATAAAGTCATTATGCACAACAATATAAAATTAAAATATCTTGTATCCTTCATTTTCATGCCTTCATTCTTGGAAATATCCCTTCATTTTCAAGCCTTTGAATTATTGACGCATTTGAATGAACACCTATCAAGAATATCTCACACTAACACCTAGTGAATAAACACATAAAACCCTAGCTCGTGTGGTGCATTTGCATCCTTCACGCACATACCACTCACAAATCTTCCACGCGCAAAGCACGTAATCCAACCTTACTCCAAACAAAAATGCTCACTCGAGACTTTTCACATACACATGGTGAGCACAAAACATGATTTCATTCCGCTTATCTTGATAAATAAAAGAAAAAGAAAAATATATAAAAGAAAGAAAGAAGACTACATTTGAGTATGGTTAAAAAATAGAAAGATACGATTTCCACTGTGAAATGAGAATCATGAGATCCGATCTTGGTCTAATGGCTTTTTTTCCTATTAAAATAGTGAAATGCATAACAAAGGGACAAGATCTTTAAAACATAATCCTTAAAATTCCTATATATTATGATCATAAATGGATTATAGATACACCGAACATTCTTTTGCTTTTGAATATTAGGTGGTGGCTCTGAATATCTTTTGAGTTTTGAACGTAAACATATGCACATGGTTCCATGTTAGTTTTTGCATATTTCACGACCTAGCCTCCTCCTTTTATTATTATCTTTTTCTTTTCTTTTTTCCGTTAACGTTTATAAATTAATAGGGGAAATCAAATTCCTCTAATTTAATAGAGAATTATTACATTGTCATTGGTTACCATTTGTTGAAGTACAATTTGTCAATTCTAAGTCCAACAAAGAATTAACCTAACATTTCAAACATTTACTTTGCAACTAACAGCTATTCGTTTTTTTTTTTTGCCTATTTCTTCTAATTAATGTGATATAATCTTTAGGGGTGGACGTCCAATTTTTTAAATAATTATTAAAATTAGATTAAATTATTTATAATTATCGATAAAATTGAAACAATTTGATCTAATTACATTTAAATTGTTATGTATATAATTATAATTAAATAATTATTTATTAAATAAATATATCTTTGATTTTATAGTCTTTTTGATTGATTTTGTTTCACTACATCAAATCAACGAATTATATTATATGTTATGTTAGATAATAATTATTTTATACGTATATTTATTATAGTAATCGATTCAATTTAAACAATTTTTAAATCAATTTAATGTAATTTATCAATTTATTTATTTGCGTTTCCTCTTAACCCCATTTTCATAGTTTTTTTAAAGCAAATTAATAACCAATCTTTGTAATAAAATGTTTATTTTTCGATAATAAAGGGTTTTATAAAAGGACTACTTTTCAACATTTTGTTAACGTACGGAATGATCAGTCAAAACAATAGACATTAGATCGTTTTTTACAGTCAGGCAATTCTTGGCGTATTTTTCTAACATACGAAATCAAAATATTAGATACATGTGATGTGATAATTATTAGATGTAAATTTAAGATACGTGATAATAAATTAATTGTAAAAATATTTACTAACAAAACATCAATTAAATTTTATCATATATCAATTGATATATGCTTGTTATAATTAAAAATAATTTTGTAAGACAAAAAAAGCATTCTGATTGAGTTGAAACTTTTTTATTAATATTCCAGATGTTTAAGCTTGAAAGCTTAACCAAAGAGATTGAGTGTTTGTCTGGTCTTTAAGCAATTTGTGTGAATTGTGAGTTTATATCATATTTATTTATTTTATGCGTGTTTGTATTTGTATTTTTTTGTTGTTGAAATTTATATATTTTTTAATACTTTGAAAATCAAATAATTTTTAGTCAATTTATTTATTTATAATAATAATAATAATAAATATTTTTATAAATATAAAAAAATTAATAATTAATTTTAATTAAAAAATAATTTAAATTTATGTTATATTAAATTTGTATTTTTATTGCTAATTGTCACCCCTATTTTTAAGGATTAAAAAATATATATCTACCAATTGCATTATTAACAATAAACGATATAACCAATTTAACACTAGTTTGTTAACTTTTTACCTATTATTAATTTCTTGTGGTTCGTTTAATATTCTGATAATAAGATTTATATTTTTTTGATTTCAAATCATATATTTAAATCATATAAAATATCATTTAATCTTAAAAAAAGATAATCAAGATAACTCATCATTTAGTCATTTTTGTACTTATTTTTAAATTATTTTTCATTTTATTACATATTGAACTTATGAAATTGTATTTAATAAAATTTTATTAAATTGTTATATTTATAATATTTTTATAATATGTAACAGTAATGTTATGGATCAGTGCCAAAGTCCACAAACGGTTCTTCTTCAGACCCATCTCGACTATAGCTATATAGATAGCATCAGTAGATTTCGACACCAAAATAATATTAAGCCCATTTTATCACGTACTCTCCCTTATTAGTTAGTTATTACCTCCATTTAATTTCAACACCTCTAAACATGGACCCCGAAGTTTCCATTAGGACAACGACCGATGACATTCAACAAGCTGATCATTATATTCCCTTGCCGGAGGGTCCCTTTTCCGGCGTATATCCTGAAAAACGGAGGAGACCATTAAAGGGTTGTGGTGTGATCTTTGTGTCTATCGTTTTTCTGGCGTCGTTGGTCGCATTGGTCATTAACCATAGCCAAGTAGCCTCTGTTAAGAATAGTACTACACAACCTGATAATCAACCCTTGCCTTCTTCAACACCAGTACAACCCAGAGGAGTGGCCGAAGGGGTTTCATCGAAATCAAATCCATATTATTCTGACACACTCTCTTACAATTGGACTAATGCTATGTTTTCTTGGCAAAGAACTGCTTTTCACTTCCAACCTCAGAAGAATTGGATGAATGGTAGGTCCTCTGTTTTGACCTTCTTAACTAACAAAACAGAAGGTCCTTCATTAACTAATTAATTTCATTCTTTATTAATTTGCAATTATATATTTGTTTATGGTAAGTAAGATATGGCCTTTTTATGATAAGCTTTCTAAATTCCACAGCATTCCTATTCTTCACTTTATTTTTAATGATTATGATACTAATTATATTTCATTTTGTCTATTTTTTTCTCAATATTTCTTTGACGGTGGAATCTAACTGGTTCTTGCTTCAGATCCTAATGGTAAGTTCTTACACTACTTTTTTTTTTCCTTTTTTCTTTTTTTAATTATAGAAAATGTATTACTCTATAACCAATATATGTACGAGTACAGCTGAAATTGATGAGATATATAAGATGCCTATCGTCTGTTCCAAAAATTGCATAAATTAAAAATCTCCAATAATGTAACAAGATTATATAAAAGATGGCAAATAATTAATCGAAATGTTAGTCACCATAAATTTGTGGTGGAAATTGAAATAGAGTACTCTGAACAAATAATTATCAAATATTCAATTGGGAAATTTAAAAGAAAAAGCAATTGTTTTTTTTTAAATAAAATTCGATTGTATAGTATAATATTTTTATAGTGATAGATTTTAACTGAGGATTAAATATTTTGTGAAAAATTAATTAGTATTAATCTTAATTTCAATATTTATAAAATAATACTTATTAATTAGATTGAGTGATCAATTTATTAAACTAATTTTAATTTTATATTAACTTTTTAAATTTAATTAACATCTTAAAAATATCAAGATTGATCAAATTATATTTAAATTATTTTTTTAAATTAATGAAATACTCTAAAACATTTATAATTTTAAATTTACTATAGAATAATGATGAACAAACCTATAGATATGATAACTACATATAAATTTTAAATAATATAACTATAAAATTATATCATCCATTTGGTTTCTTATCCTTTAATAATTTTGGTTAGAAAAGTATTTTTATTTATTAATTACAATAAAATTGATCATCATACTTGTAAAATTATAAAAATGGTTAATTTTTTATGTTAAATTATGTAATTGGTGTAATAAATTTGATGATTTCGATTAAATTTATCAATAATTTTAAAATTTTGATTAAGTTAATTAAATTGATATATAAGAAAATAAAATGACTAAGGTTCTTAAAACAAGATATCAAATTTATTATATACTCTAATAGAGTTAATAGTTACTAAATAGTTTAACCCCTTTGAACAAAATTCTTAGCTGCGTCACTTTTTATAAATAAAATTTTATTTTTAAATTTTTCATATATGTAATTTTTAGTATAAGGTAAAAAAAATATTTATGTTTAAAATGTATATATGCTTTCAGTAAAATGTAAAAAAAAAATGTTTTATAAAAGAGATTTAAAAATAAAATCATATAAATAACTAAATGATATAAAAAATTAGAGTGTTTTTATTATAAAAACAATTATATATATCTCAATTTTAGATAAATTTCATATGAATTTTGTAATATATTCTAAAGAAAATTGTATTGATTGAAAAAAGTAGTTAAGTAAAACAATTTTTTTCTTGATACATTAATGAAATAATTAAAATTATAAGAATTAATTACATAAATAATACTTATATTTTTTATATACTTTACATTTTGATATTTTGATATTTTGATTATTAATTTTTCATTATATTTAATTTTCATCATTTCTTTTTTTTACCTTATTAGTTAGTTAATTTATTTTTAAATTTTTAAAATTTTAAATTTGGTTTCCTTTTTTAATATATTTTTAAGTTTAATTTTAAATTTACTACAAATTTTGGATTAATGTTGTCAAAAATAAAAAATAAGCAATTAATTATAAAAAATAAATGTAAAAAACTAAAGTATAAAAATTTTAAATTGTAGGGATCAAATCAAAATAATATTAATATTAAGAGAATAATATATAAAAAATATAGAGAGTATTTGCACAATTCAGCCAAATTATTAAGCAGGCGCTCACCACATTAAAGTCAATTACGTCTTAAGGTAGGAAAAAAGAGAGAGTAAGTTAATAACGTCATGCACTCAAATTATGATAAAATTACTTTCCAAAATAAGTTGAAAATATCAAAATATAAATACAAAGAGTATGATATTATTATAACGTATTTTATTGTAAAAAGAATAATTTATTAATAATAATTACATGTTAATTAATATTAAAAATAAAATAATTTTTTTATATGTTTTTATTATAATAAAATAAAAATGATCGAAAATATTAGAATATAACCTATAGGATTGAACTTCTAAAAGGAGCTACGAGATCTGCACTATCAGTTGCGGACCAATCATGATTACGTCATTTTTCTCCCAATCAAACCGTAGCACGTGGCAAAAGAAATCTCATGGTCACGATCAAACCGATTCTAGAACATAGTGGGTTCTCCTCGGTTCAAAATCAGTTGAAATAATTCATTATTTTTTAAAGATATGGTAATATTATATTATAATCTAATAAAATTTAAAATTAACATAATTTTTTTTAAAATAAATGTTTAATAAAAAAAATATTTCACAACTAAATAATAATAACTCATAGCTGAATTTGATAAGTACATAATTTGGGGCAGTAGGAAATTGTGCACGTGACATCAATAATCTACCACCTTCTTCAGTTCACCTGAATTACAGTTGAATTAGGTACACCAAGCTCTTCTTTTTGTTAGAAACCACTGGTCACCAGATATATAAGATCTGGTTATATTAATTAAAAAACTCAATTAATTAGATTATCTTTAAAAATTATTAAAATCCATATGGCATTTGCCTATTAGTTATAACGATTTTCTCTAAGCCGTGTTAAGTTTGTGCGGCTCAAATTAATATACTTTTTTTTATATTATAAAACATTTAGATTATTTGTAGCAAGGTTGTAAAAAAAAAATTTTAAAAATTAATTATCATATCTATTGTTGTCATGTTCGAACTAAATTGACACCCCAGTTTTTTTATTTATTTTTTCTTTGTCCTCAAATTAGGCATAACGGTTTTTCCATGCTAATATTAATTTCTTATTACAATCAAACATGAAATATATATATATATATATATAATGAAAAAAATTCATAAAATTCAAAGTGTCAGGGGTCCAAACCTTTTAAATCCTATCCAATTATCATTTTTGAAGTAGACGTAGTGGAATGAATTATATTTGCAAATTAAAAGATAATTGATACCAATAAAATAAGAATATTTTTATCAATAAAATAAGAACTTAAGTAGCTTCTTTTCTATTCTCTTTGTAATTTTTCATTAAAATAATTAAAATATATAAACCTAAACCTAAATTATTTTCCTAAAAATTAATTGTGAAAATATTATGAAGACAAATTAATGTTTGCAGGACCATTATACTACAAGGGATGGTATCACCTATTTTATCAGTACAATCCAGATTCAGCTGTGTGGGGTAACATAACATGGGGTCATGCCATTTCAGAAGACTTAATTCACTGGCTCTATCTCCCACATGCCATGGTTCCTGATGCTTGGTATGACATTAACGGTGTCTGGACTGGTTCAGCTACCATCCTTCCTAACGGCCAAATTGTGGTACTTTACACTGGTGATACTAACGATTCTTCTCAAGTCCAAAACCTTGCATATCCAGCCAATCTATCTGATCCTCTCCTCATTGATTGGGTCAAGTATCCAAATAATCCTGTTTTGGTTCCCCCACCCGGTATTAACTATTCAGACTTTCGTGACCCGACAACGGCATGGATGGGTCGTGATGGAAAATGGAGGATAACTATTGGTTCAAAGATAGGAACTACTGGCATTGCACTCGTGTATACAACTACTAATTTCACCACCTATGAGCTAGTTGATCATTACTTGCATTCTGTTCCGGGCACGGGTATGTGGGAGTGTATCGACTTTTTCCCAATTTTGGTAAACGGGTCAAATGGGTTGGAGACATCTACAAATGGTGCAGGAGTGAAGCATGTGTTGAAGGTTAGTTTGGATGATACGAAAGAAGACCATTATGCAATTGGGACATATTTTTCAGAGAATGATACATGGGTACCCGATAACCCGAGTGAGGATGTGGGTATTGGGTTGAAGATGGATTATGGAAGGTATTATGCTTCTAAGACATTTTATGATCAAGACAAGGAGAGAAGGATTCTATGGGGTTGGATTAATGAGACGGATACTGAGATTGATGACTTGACTAAAGGATGGGCATCCCTTCAGGTACATATGATTTATTTACACTAAGGACATGTACAGTTTATATAATTTGAATTCTTGACTGATTGAGAATATTAATTATCGGGAATAATAAAATTAGGAAAATTAATTGTAATTCATATTTTTTTGTTCGGTTGTCGCTATGAAATAAGTACACAAAATGTATAATATCATGTTAGGCATATTAATCTTGGGAAAGAAATATAATATACTTTTATTAATTTGCCAAAAGAAAACCCTTCATCTTCATCTCATGCAAAGGAATTAATGTATTTTTAATTTTTTTAGTAAAAATGTATTCCTTTTAGGGATTAATGTATTGGAGTTTCTTTTCTTCCAATAAAAATATTGATTAATCTTCTAAATTAAGAAATACGTTGATTAATTTTTTTCCTCATAAAATATGTATTCATTAATTATTTGCTCATAAAATCAGTATTAAATATCTTTTTTTTTTTACAACTTTTTTAAAACAAAAATTATAAAAGATTAAATAACAGGGGCTAAATTAACCTTCTATATATCCTAAATTTTATTCATTTAGGTGAATGAGTAGCTATTTCCCAGGTATAGTTCCCTATGCGCATTCGAAGCTTATATATATACATATTTTTGTTTCAATTACACAGACAATTCCAAGAACAGTGTTGTTTGATAATAAGACTGGAGCCAACATAATCCAATGGCCAGTGGAAGAGATTGAGACCTTAAGGCTAGGAAACAGTAGTGAGTTCAATGAGGTATTGGTAGAGCCAGGATCAATCGTGCGTTTGGATATAGGCTCGGCTACGCAGGTATTTATTTGGTTAATTAAGCTCTAAATTAATTTTGCATATATATGGTTCTTAATTAGTAATTAATTGTAGTTACTAATGAACATTAATTAATTAATTTTGTATATGTAATTTGCAGTTAGACATATTTGCTGAGTTTGAAATAGAATTATCTGAAGAAACAGAGAATGAAGACATAGGTTGTGGTGGTGGTGGTGGTGGTGGTGCTACAGAGAGAAGCAAACTGGGACCATTTGGTCTGTTAGTTATTGCTGATGAGACAATCTCGGAGCTAACCCCTATATATTTTCGCCCTCAAAATAATTCAACTGATAACAATATTTATTTTTGTGCTGACGAAACAAGGTTTGGCCTTAATTTGTTATCCAATATTCAATATAATATTTATTCACTCGTGAAAATATAGTTGAACTCTCAATTGTTTATTTGTTATCCACAATTTTGCGGTTTGAAATGCACGTGCGCTTTATCACGAGGTGTGTTCACGTACGTGATCAAATGAATGCAGGTCATCTAAAGCTTCTGAAGTTTTCAAACAAGTTTATGGAAGCAAAGTTCCGGTTTTGGATGATGAGAAGTTCTCTATGAGAGTATTGGTGAGTGAATTACTATTCTTATTAAATGTTTGGGTAAACTAAATACACACAAATCGAACATATATTTTTATATATTATTTATTTTTAATTTTCTTATTTATTTTTATTATGATTTAATACATTTATCCACTTTGTTATCCTTATTTTTATAATTTAGTCCATTTATTTTTAAATTTTTATTCTTTTAAGGTTGAATCGTACAAATTATCTATATATTTTTAAAATTTTAAGGTTCGATTTCTTTATTATTGTCTATTTATTTAATTTTTTAATTTTTATACTTTAATATCTTGAATTTTAATTTTTATAATTTGATTTCTTTATTTTTTAAATTTTTACATGTTTAGTCTAAAATTTGAGACTAATTAGAAATTAAATTTTAAAAGTATTACAAAAAAAAAAGTAGATTAAAGTGCAAACGAAATCATATGAAAAAATAATAATTAGATCAAAATCTACTACATGTATAAATATATTATTAAGTTTAAAAATTAAAAACTAACTCTCTCACACATGTAAAATTGCATGTGTGAAACAAATGTTGATTAGGTTGATCATTCAATAGTGGAAAGCTTTGCACAAGGAGGGAGGAGAGTAATAACATCAAGGGTATATCCAACAAAGGCAATATATGGTGCAGCTAGACTCTTTTTGTTCAACAATGCTACTCATGTGAATGTCAAGGCCAACCTTAAGATTTGGACACTAAATTCAGCATTTATTCACCCTTTCCCATTAGATAATTAAATTCCTTTATATTGAAATAATATATATCGCAGCATTCAAATCCAGTTGAGTCTCTTAATGTATCCTCTTAAATATTCATTGCAGATTTTGGTTTTCAAAAGTTTTTGAGTGGGTGTTGAGACAATCACAAAGGTTAATTACTATTTAATCCTCTTCCATTGATTGATTTGATTCTATATGAGTACCATTTTTTTTTCTTTTGCTTTAGCCCAAATTGTATTACTAGTGAATCTGAAATCTCCAAAATTTTGCCTGATTTCTGCAGTAATACATCAAAATTGATAAATACAAAAACTTGTAGCAATGCTAACAACAATGCTAACAAGTACATGGACTTTGGTGTGTAACTTTATCTCACATGAATCTTCATTTTTTATGCAATTTTCTTCCTATTCTTTTTATTTTTTTATTTTTTTTATCGGTTGCGTAATATTGGTTGTAAGCACACCAAAAAAAGTAAAAGGTCAGAAGTTGATGCGAAAAAGAAAAAAAAGTAACGGCCACCTGTACTCCGGGGTGTTATAGAGGGAAATATGACAAATGATATTAATAAATTAACTTAAATATAAAATAATTTAAATAATGATGGAGATATTATTATATTTTTAATTTTTAATTTAATTAATAATTAATAAAATAAAATAAAACAAACCAAATAAAAATACATATTCTAAAAACAAATAGTATTAATAAATCATAGTAACTTTGTATGAATATAAAATTTTAAATTAGTGATTTTTTTTAAAATTAAGTAAAATATTTAATTATATATGAACAGAAAAAATAGTTATTTTTTTAAAAAATTTAGATAATTAAATGTACGATCAAATAGAAATTGGAGCAAAATCAGTGCCATAAAAGCAAGCAATTTTTAATAGATTTTATCATATTTTTTAATAAATGTTTGCATGCATATTAAGTAGCTTCGAAAATAGAAGGTAAAACAGTTAAATATATTGAAAATATGTTTATTAATCTTAATTATAATGAATGATAATACAAGTATAAATACAAAAAAATATGAATCTGCTTTTTAGAAAAAGTGCTTTTAAGAAAAGTATATTAGTTGTATACAACTAATATACCACTAATAATAATTTATTAACACTCCTCCTTAAGTTGGCGCATAGATATCGATCATGCCCAACTTGCTTAATGAACCATATAATGTCTTCTTAGAAACTCTTTTGGTAAGCATATCTGCAAGTTGCTCTTTAGTGGGAACAAAAGGAAAATTAATCAGTTTGACATCTAACTTTTCTTTTATAAAGTGGCGATCAACCTCTACATGCTTAGTGCGATCATGTTGTACTGGATTTTGTGATATATCAATCGCTGTCTGATTGTCGCAATACAATTGCATAGTATTTTTGAGTTCGAAACCCAAATCAGATAACAAAGTTCTTATCCATAGTAATTCACAAACCCCATGAGCCATACATCTATACTCGGCCTTAGCACTAGATCGCGCCACCACTTTCTGTTTCTTACTTTTCCATGTAACTAAATTTCCACCCACAAAGGTGAAATAGCCCGATGTTGACTTTCTATATGTAATACTTCCTGCCCAATCTGCATCTGTGAAGCCACAGACTTCAAGATGATTGTTGTGTTTAGAGAACATTACTCCCCTTCTTGGAGCCGATTTCAAATACCTTAAAATTCTCAAAACAACATTCATGTGGTTCTCACTTGGGTTATGCATGAACTGACTCACCACACTTACTGCATATGCAACATCTGGTCTAGTATGAGCCAAGTAAATCAAACGCCCAACCAATCTCTGATAGCGAGCTTGATCAGTTGGTATCTGATCTGGATACTCTGCTAAACAATAGTTTTGCTCAATAGGAGTGTCAATAGGTTTGCAATCCAACATACCTGTCTCTGTTAGCAGATCAATAATGTACTTCCTTTGACACAGATGTATTCCTTCTCTTCCCCTAGCTACCTCAATTCCTAAGAAGTACTTTAGTTCACCTAAGTCCTTCATCTCGAATTCAGAGGCTAACTGTCTTTGTAATTTATCCATCTCAACAGTATCATCACCAGTGATTACCATATCATCAACATAAATTATTAGGGTTGTTACCTTCCCTCGTTGATGTTTGAGAAATAGAGTACGGTCTGAATTACTCTGTCTGTAACCAACCTTTTGCATGAACTGTGAGAATCTTCCAAACGAGGCTCGAGGGGATTGCTTGAGACCATACAAAGACTTCCTCAGTTTGCATACAAAATTACCAGGAGAATCAACTACATACACAGGTGGAAGACTCATGTATACTTCCTCGGCTAATTCTCCATGAAGAAACGCATTCTTGACATCAAACTACCGTAGTGGCCAGTTTAGATTAGCAGCAAGTGAGAGCAAAACCCGAATGGTGTTCATTTTGGCAACAGGAGCAAAGGTCTCATCGTAGTCTACACCATACGTTTGAGTAAACCCTTTTGCTACAAGACGAGCTTTATACCGATTTACAGATCCATCATCATTATGTTTTACAGTAAACACTCATCGACAACCAACTGCCTTTTTCCCTTGTGGTGGTGGCACCAGTTGCCAAGTATCATTCTTCTGTAACGCCTCCATCTCTTCAGCCATTGCCTTTCTCCATATTGGATCTCCCAACACATCCTGCACTTTGTTAGGTACTGATACACCAGATATTTGATTCACAAATGATTCATATGACTTAGATAATCTTTTAGTGGACATGTAATTAGCTACTGGGTATTTTGATTTTGCATGAATATTTGGTTCATACCTTTTGGCTAGTTGACCTCGAGTAGACCTGTTGGGTAACACATATTGTCCAACATTAGAATCAATGTTATTAGTATCAGTGGGTATACATACCTCGGATGAGTGACCTTCAGTACCAGGAAGTTGTTGATCATGGGTAGGAGTAATGCCTGAGGGAACAATTGTGTCTTCCACTTCATTTGCTGTAAGCGAATTTGGTGCTTGACTACTTGGAGCATTTGGTTCTGCAATGATTGGTGATTCTTCTAATGCCTCCCCCTCACCATGATACAGTTCTTCGAAATATGTATTCTCCCCCTGACGAGTGGTATCAGGTGAGGAAAAATAACTCGTGTCCTCAAAGAAGGTAACATCCATAGTGACATAGTACTTTCTGGTTGGTGGATGGAAGCACTTGTACCCTTTTTGATAACTTCCATAACCAAAAAACACACATTTAATTGCCTGAGCATCTAATTTAGACCTTTGATTTTTAGGAACATGCACAAAAACAACACAACCAAATACACGAGGAGGAAGATTATGGAAGGATGATAAGTAGACATAAGATGCGAGAATTTGGAATGACATTTTTCCGTTAAGGACACTAGACGGGAGATGATTGATGAGATGGGCGGAAGCTTGTACAGCATCACCCCAAAGGTTTTTTGGCATATAAGTACTAAATAAGAGTGCACGAGCCATATCAAGTAAATGACGATTTTTTCTTTCAGACACTCCATTTTGTTCCGGTGTTTGCGGACAAGTAGTTTGGTGAATAATCACATATGTTTTGAAAAAATCTTGAAAAACATGATTAATTAACATATTCCCCCCCATTGTCAAAACGGAGGATCCGAATGATGCCATTGTATTGTGTTTGAATGAGGCTATGAAAATTTTGAAAAACTGAAAAAACTTCATCTTTTGTTCTAAGAAGAGAGATCCACGATAACCTTGTACAATCATCGATAAACGAAACAAAATATCTCATACCCGATATAGTGGGCTCTTTAGATGGTCTCCAAACATCAGAATGAATTAATTCAAAAGGAATAGTACTTTTATTAGAAATACTAGGAGAATAAGTAATACGATGGCTCTTGGCCAAAACACAAGTCTCACAATGTAAAACAGTCTCACTAACACCAATAAATAAAGTAGGCATGGTTTTTTTTCATAAGACTAAAAGATGGATGCCCTAAGCGGCGATGCCACAACCAAATTTCACTTAGCTTATCGGAACTAGAAGTCAATACAGTGTGTGCCCGTGCTCCTGGTTTCTCCCCTCCGTAGTTCTAATCTAAACGAAACAACTTGCCTCTCAGATACCCTCGACCAATTATTTCCCTGGTAAGAAGGTCCTGAAAAATCACATACATAGGATAAAAGGTTACAGAACATTTAGACTCAATATTTAACTGTGGGACAGATATTAAGTGATGAGATAAGTGAGGTACATATAAAACATTATGGAGCTGTAAAGATGGAGTGATATGAACTGACCCCTTTCTTAAGACAGGAAAGGCCTCACCATTAGCATTTGTAACATAAGACACTGGTAGGGGAGATAACTCATTAAAATAAGATTTATCATAGGTCATATGATCAGATGCACCAGAATCAATAATCCAAGTATTAGACCCAACAGAGTGAGACACATTTAAGGTCATACCAATCTTACCACGACCAGCTATTGAAGCTGTAGGGATACCTTCACATTCCATAGGATGATTCTGTCCATAGTAGTCTGGTTCTTGGACAATTTGCACTGCAACTACTTTTGCTTTAGAATGATACCCCTGTTGTCGTTTTGGTTTCAAGTGTGGATACAGTTTCCAACAAATCTCACGAAGATGCCCATGTCCATTGCAATAAGAGCAGTGAGAATGATGGCGATTGGGAAAGCCTGGTGGAGGTCCCTGCTGATGTAGTGGAACTGAATTTTGCTGCTGGAGACAAGGTGCCTTTGATTTGGCTTGAATGGCTAGACTTGATACCTCAACTTGTGCCTGATGAAGACTTTCCTGCTGAGATTCGTCTTTACGAATGTATGTAAAGGCAGTAGTCAAGCTTGGAGGGTCTGACATTCGAAGTAATTCACCTTTAGCACTATTATGTTTGGTATCAAGGCCTCTTAAAAAGGCATGTACTCGTTCAAGCTCCTTCTCCTTCTGGTACCACAGAAGATCTTCTGGATTTTTAATTTTGCATGGGCGTTTTTGATCAATTTTAGCCCATACATTTTTCAGCTTGGTAAAAAATAGAGATACTAGTTGCCCATTCTGCTGCATGCCAGCAACTTTGCACATGAGTTCATGAACTTGAATAAAGTCAGACTCATTTGTATAAAGATCGCTTAAGGTATTCCATATGGACTCAGCAGTTTCACATTCTTCCATCATTTGTAATATATCATCAGTGATGACTCTAAATAGAATTGACATTACAAAGCCATCATCGTCTTCTCACCTAGTATAAGCTTCTATATCATCTTGACTAGGAGCCCTGATTGATCCAGATACATGTCCCATCTTATACATTCCACGAAGATAAACAGACATAACTTTTTTCTATGTTCGAAAATTTGTACCATTAAGTTTAGTATCCCCGAAAGAACCAATTTCTGAACTCTTAACAGAAACTTCAAAATTTGGAACCTCATGAATTCTGGAAACTTGATGTTGTCTTGAATCTTCCATTGAAATAATAATAAAAAATATATTGTGCAGCGGAATAAAAATTTTGGGTTTTTTTTGGGTCGGGGTGGGCTAAAAATGGGCTTGAGCTAATGGGTTGATGGGCTTGGGTTGATGGGTTAAACTTAAAACTGTTGGGCTGATGGGCTGTTGGGCTTGGACTAAGACAGATTGGGCTGGATTGGGTTGTCTAGTTGAGCTTGGACTAAGACAGATTGGGCCGGGTTGGGCTGACGGGCTGGGTTGAGGCTGATGGGTAGGTCAAACTGGATTAAAATAAACTAAAGGCTGAAAAATTTTAGGGATAGAAGCTGAATTTTTTTTACAGAACTGCAGACACACAAAAAAGGGAACTGTGGACTCACATAGTCGTGCAGGAGCTGTTCGGAAGCTGGACGACGCAGTGCAGTGTTGGAGCTACTGCGTGGGCTGGACGGCGCAGGGTTGGAGCTGCTGCGCGAGCTGGACGGTGCAGGGTTGGAGCTGCTGCGCGAACTGGACAACGCAGTGAACGGCGCGAGAAGATTAATGACACTAATACTGACGGCGACGCTCCTGTATTGGCGACGCTGCTCAGATTAAGGCAGTGACTCTGACAGCGGCGCTCCTGTATAGGCGGCGCTGCTCAGAAACTCAGAAACCGGTAATTTTTTTTTTCTTTACTGCTCTGATACCAAGTTAAATATACTGAAAATATGTTTATTAATCTTAATAATAATGAATGATAATACAAGTATAAATACAGAAAAATAAGAATCTAATTTTTAAGAAAAGTGCTTTTAAGAAAAGTTTATTAGTTGTATACAACTAATATACCACTAATAATAATTTATTAACAAAAATTACTATGAGATTACTCAACTCATATCTTCTCATTTTAAGTATGTGATTATATGTGTCACTTAAAAAAATATAATAAAAATAATTTTTTTCTTTCGTGTTTTGGTAATATAATTTCAAAGAATTGGATGAAAAATTTAATATTTATTTTTATAAATTCTTATATTTAAAATATAGATACATCCGGGTATTAATTTTTTTTCAATGGAGTCTGTGGAGTATAAAAAATATATAAATAATTATTTATTAAAATAATAAAATTTATTTTTTAACTCATAATTAAGTAAATATAAGTGTGAAATTCAAAACGCCAATCATTCTACAAAACGATCCAACTACTGAAGAAAATTAAAAAAGAAAAAGAAATACTTTTGTCCCTCGGTTTGTTATCCCTCATTTTACTTAGAAATTATAGCGTGATATTAATAAAATTTATGTGATAGTTTATTAATTTTTAAAATTTATTTTATATTATATTATTTAATTTTGGATGAGATATGATGTAATAATATTAATTAAAATATGTTATTTATTTTTAATAGATTTAAATATGATAAATAATAAAAAATGCTATTAATAATAATAGTTTATAATATCTATTTAATAAAAAAATAATATAATATATATTTAAAATTAAGTTAATTAAAGTTAAAATATTTAAATAAGATGAAATTAAATAAAATAGTATCGTAACATAAGAGACACTAGAACAGTAATGCTTCTTCTTAGTGTCTTCCTTTAGCGTTTGATAAATGTAAAGAGAAAGACGTCGATAAATCCCAGGAAACTTTTATTCAGTTTGTAGTTTTACATGGCTCTTTTTGGATATTTATGTTTTCTCTCTATTTTGTTTGATCTTCATTGCCCTGGTTTCAAACCCCTCTTTAGCTGCTGACCCTACTGTCTCCTACGAATTCCGAATCTCCTATATCAACGTCTCCCATCTCAGTGTTCCCCAAAAGGTAGGCCTATCACCTCACTACTTACATTTCTTTTATTTTTCATTTTCATTTCTGTTTTACTCTTGTGGGTTGTAATGTGCCATGTTTTAGATTTCGTTCTCAAAACATGTTTTACTCTTGTGGGTTTATGTGTTCTTTGTTCAGTCAAGGTGTGTTCCAGAATTATTTTTACGAACACATATAGAATGCCCAGTTGTTTGTTTTTTCTTCTTTATTTTGCTGCAAAGAATTTGGGTTCGCTTGCTCTGATGGTTAGGTTTGATTCTTAATAGAGTAGATTAGGTATTATGTTCTTAGTTTTTGGTTGATTACTGGAGTCAAATCAGATAGTACTATTAATCTCTAGTAAGGGTTTGTGTGTGTGTGTTTTAAGTGAATAATCGATTATGTGTTTTGAATGCAGGTTGTAGCAGTTAATGGAAAGTTTCCTGTGTTGGAATATTATGGATCAAAACTCTCAAAATTCAATAACATTCAAGAACAATTTTTTAAAAATACTCATAAACTCTCAAAACAATCTAAACTATACAACATAAACCTACCAAAACAATCTAAACCATACAACATAAACCTACCAAAACAATCTAAACCATACACTTATCTCCTTACCTAACCCATTGATTTTCTTCTTCCCACCAATCATGAGTTGTATCCTTATCAATCTAGATTATCACCATATAAGCTTCCACGAGCTGGACTTCAAATGAGCTAGAATATTTCAAAGTTTGTTTTTGATTTCTTTGGGCTTGTAAACAAGTTTACAAACCAACACTCTCCCTTAAACTTGTTTTATGATGCCGAACAAATTTCTCAATCTGACAAAGTCTTCTTGTTTAAGCGATTTAGTGAAGATGTCGACAATTTGATCTTGTGATTTTACATACTCGAGTTGTACATTCTTTCTTGTGATGCACTCCCTGATGTAATGATATCAAGTATCTATGTGTTTGCTTCGATCATGTAAAACAGGATTTTTGGCTAAGGTAATAGTTGACTTGTTATCGACACAAATTTTGGTTGGCTCTTCTTGTGTCATACTTAGCTCCTTTAACAAGTTTCTCAGCCAAATTGCATGACAAACACATGAGGTAACTGCTACATATTCGGTTTCATAGCTAGATAAGGTGACAATCGGTTGCTTTTTCGACATCCATGTAAAAGCAGTATCTCCCATGAAAAACACAAATCCGGAAGTGCTTTTTCGATCATCTATATCTCCACCAAAATCGCTATCACTATATCCAACAAGCTTTTAATCATTAGAAGCTGAATAGAACAAGCTAAAATTAATTGTACCTTTTAGATAGCGTAGGATTCTTTTTGCAGCTTTGAAATAGGTGATTGTCGGTTTCTCCATATAACAGCTAATCAATCCAACGACATTCAGGATGTCAGGCCTTGTGCACGTGAGATAACACAGACTTCTAACTAAACTTTTGAAAAATGTTGGATCCACATTTTCACCATCTTCATGCTTGGATAGTTTGATTCCACATTCCACTGGTGTGTTGATCGGCTTGGAATCGTTCATCTTGAACTTCTTTAGTATCTCCCTTGCATAGCTTTCTTGAGAGATGAAGATGCCTTCTTTCTTTTGCTTCGCTTTAATTCCAAGGTACTATGCCATTAACCCGATATCTATCATTTCAAACTCTCGGGTCATCACCTTCTTAAAATCTTCAAATAGTTTCAGATTACTTCCAATGAAGATGAGATCATCTACGTATAGACAAACGATTAGAATATCGTCATCTTCAATTTTGACGTAGAGTGAATGTTCATAGGGACACTTGGTGAAGTTGTTCTCCAGAAAGTACTTGTCAATGTGGTTATTCCATGCTTTTGGTGCTTGCTTTAACCCATAAAGAGTTTTCTTCAACTTCAACACCTTATCTTTGTGACATTTTGCTTCATAGCCTGATGGTTGTTTAATGTAGACTTCTTCTTCAAAGACTCCATTTAGAAAAAACAGATTTTACATTCATTTAATGTATCTTCCACTTATTTTGAGCTACCAAAGAAATGATTAGTCTTATAGTTTCTAATCGAGCAACAGGAGCAAATACCTCATCATAGTCTATTCCAGCATTTTGATTATATCCTTTTGCTACTAGTCTTGCCTTGTGCCTTTCAATCTCTCCCTTAGCATTCTTCTTTGTCTTGTACACCCATTTGACACATATTGCCTTATGCCCTTTGGGAAGTGAAACAGGTTCCCATGTGTTCTTCTCAATTGCATTGATTTCTTTGTTCATCGCATCTCTCCACTTCTTCTCTTGTACAGCTTTTTGAAAGCTCACTGGTTCACAATCAACAAAGAGACAGAATAAGGTAAGATTATCTTGTTGTTCTGTTACCTCGTAAAGATCTTGGAGATTTCATGTACGTGTCACAGCTCTTTCACTTCCACTTGAAGATGATGACGGATCTTCATGAGTGGTTGGCATTCGTGAAGTAGGTGGAGTCGTTGGCTCTTGTTGAATTTCTATAGATTGCTCCCTCATTGTCTGCTCATCTTCTTTAAACTAAGGAAAGAAATTGAAGTTATTTGCATGAGAGTTAAAATCTCATTCTCCTTCTTCGTCGACTTTGTGTTGAGCTTTTTGCTCTCTCAAAGTTGTTGGAATTGTTGTAATTCCAATCTTGGCCACGACCTCTACCTCTACCTCTACCACGTTGGTTTCTGTCATTGTCTTGGCTTTCATGCTTATCCTTGAATTGCATCTTAAAGAGTTGTTCAGTGATCCATTTCTTCTTCTTATGCTTTTCTTCATATGCTTGTAATGACCCATTGAGTTCATCAATGGTCATTTCTTCCAAATCTTTTGTTTCTTCAATCGTCACGACGATATGTTCAAATTTGGAATCTAATGAACAAAGTATATTTTCTATTATTCTAACATCTCCCAACATCTCCCAACATCTCACCGTTTCTTTTTAATTGATTAGAAACAACTACGACTCTTGAGAAATAGTCGGTAATAGATTCGGAAGCTTTTATATGTAGAGATTCAAACTCACCTCTTAGTGTTTGGAGACGAACCTTCTTCACTTTCTCGGCTCATTTGAAAGAAATTTGAAGCTTATTCCATGCTGCTTTGGAAGATGTTGCATCTGAAATCTTTTCAAATCCATCATCATTTAAGGCTTGATAGATAAGAAAGAAGGCTTTCTTGTCTCTCTTTCTCAAATCCTTCAAAGATTTTTTTTGCACTTGCATTAGAGTAGCTTCATCGTTTGGCTTATTTAAGCCTTTTTCTATGACTTCCCACACATCATGTGCATCCAAAAGAACCTTCATTTTGATACTCCAATTATCATAGATAAGAAAGAATGTAAAAAAACCTTAGGAGGAATTTCGGGGAAAATCTAAAGTTTTTGGTCAACGGTCAAACTCAACTTTTTGGTCAACTGTCTCAAGGCTCGGTCAAACGGCTTTACGGCTCGGTCAACAGGCTTCATGGCTCGGTCAACACGGCTGACTCAGTGAGTTAACTCACTTCCTAGCAGAAACTTCCGGAGGATCGTGGCGGCGCGTCCGAACTCCGATCGGGATGATTCTTGCGGTTTTGGATTTGTCTCGTCGAGAGCTTCGATTTGATATACAATAGTGTATATTTATATTTCTAATTACAGCTCTGATACTACTTTGTTGGAATATTATGGACCAAAACTCTTAAAACTCAAGAACAATTTTCCAGAAACACTCAGAAAGTCTCAAATTTTTGTTTCTGATTTTTTTAACTTTATTATTACATTGTTACTGAGAGGTATTTATAGAAACAACTAATAAATCTAAGACATAAAATATAAACCTACTAAAACAATCTAAACCATACACTTATCTCCTTACCTAACCCATTGATTTTCTTCTTCCTACCAACCATGAGTTGTATTCTTATCAATCCAGATCATCACCATAGAAGCTTCCACGAGCTGGACTTCAAATAGGCTAGAATATTTCAAAGTTTGTTTTTGATTTCTTTGGGCTTGTAAACAAGTTTACAAGCCAACATCCTGGTCTTCTTGTTAATGTTACTACTAATTACAATGTCATTATCAATGTGTTTAAGGAATTGGACGAGGATCTCTTGATGATTTGGTAGGGTTGAGCAGAACTTCATTTTGTTTGTGCTCTTTCGCACTTTGTTTATATAAGAGGAATGTTTTTAGTAAATTTAGATCAACTAAATTGACAGGTCTGGCATGCAAATGAAACGTAACTCATGGCAAGACGGAGTTCTTGGAACCAATTGTCCAATTCCTTCAAAATAGAATTGGACTTACCAGTTTCAAGTTAAGGATCAGATTGTGAGCTTTTTCTACTTCCTTCTATCGGTATGCAGAGAGCATCTGGTGGTTTTTAATCCTTTGTTATCAATAACAGGATCATTATTCCAATTCATTTTGCCCACCCGGATGGTGATATTGACATCTTCATTGGTGACTGGTACAAAACCATACGGTAGGTTTTGTATTTGATTTTTGGCATTCTTCTAGGAACATTTAATGTAGATTCTAGGTTTCAACTCCACTGCAATGTCTCTCTCTCTATCTCTTCTAGGCACTGAGGAAGCTCTTGATGCTGGAAATGATCTTGGAATGCCTGATGGAATTTTGATAAATGGAAAAGGGCCATTTCGTTACCACACTACTCTCGTACCTGATTGAGTATGAAACCATTAATGTTATCCTGGTATGACTTCCATATGTCTTCTTGTTTTGTTCTACTTTATTTTTTTTGTCTTGCAGGAAAAACATGCTAACACGCTGCTGACTTTGATATTCATGTTAGTAGTGATTACTACATTGTAGCAAGTGCGAGCTTTGTGAATGAATCACTTTTGTAAAGAGTTACTGGGGTAGCCATCTTGCATTATTCTAATTGTAAGGGACCTGCTAGTGCTCCTCTACCTAAATCTCCAAATGATGTCTACAACAAATCAAGATCAATGAATCAGGCACTGAGTGTAAGGCAAAATGGATCTGCCAGTGGAGCTCGACCTAATCCTCAGGATTCATTTCACTTTGGTTCAATCAACTTTACTGACACATATGTGCTGAAGACTATGCCTCCTGTAACAATTGGTGGGAAACTTCATGCTAGCTTAATGGGATCTCCTTTGTTAATCCCAGTTTACCTGTTAGGCTTGCTGACCAGTATAAGGTTAAAGGAGCTTATAAACTTGATTTCCCCAATAAGCCACTCAACTGAACTCCTAGAAAGGACATATCTATAATTAATGCTACTTATTCATTGAGGTTGTCTTGCAAAACAATGATACAACGATGCAGAGTTTTCATTTGGATGGCTATTCATTTATTGTTGTTGGGTAAGATTGCATTTGAATTTCAATATTTATGTTTGCAGCATGTTAACACACCGTGTTGGCCTTTGTGAGAAACGTGTTTATTGAATGCAGTATGGATTATGGTGACTGGACAGAAGACAGTAGAAATAAATATAACAGGACGCAATTTCTCGCTGCACTACATGCACAGGTTTTTTTTATGCTTTTCCTTTTTCTGCCTTTTGATTAATGGATGTATAGTGTATTTGGTCTGGTTCAACCAGTGGTTTGGTGGATAAGTTTGAAGCAAACTAAGTATTTTTTATCAAAAGAGCTCTTGGTCCATGGTATGTGTTATGCGATCATTTTATGTATTTGCTCTGTTACCATGTGTAGGTTTTTCACGGGGCATGGACATAAATATTTATATCTCTAGACAACACTGGTGTTTGGAACCTTAGGGCAGGTAACCTTGACAGGTGGTATATAGGCGAAGAATCATATTTCAGAATTATTAATCATGAAGAAAATAGCGAAACTGAGTTTATTGCACCATATAATGCTCTCTACTGTGGTGGCTTGGCAAATATGCAGAAGTATGCATCCAACTTATGTCAAACTTAACTTTCTCAACCAAAATTTAACCTTTTTCTGGCACTCATCTGCCACAGTGTCAATTTTCGGAGGAAGCTCAAAGCTCTTGCCGACTCCATTCTTGGCTTTCTATGTCTTTACATTTAGCTGAGAATTTTAATCCGTTGGCTATAAATTAGGCAACCGTTATTTGGCACAGTTGTGGGTTGTCTTTAGGTTGACACTGGCCATACAACTATTGTTCAAGTGTGCCAAATGAGTAGTTTAGGCCATTCAAGATGATCATTTTATGCACCAAATTTCTTATGGTTTAGATGACTAATTACTCCTACTCTATCATTTCTGAACTCCAGGGAAAAAAATACACAGCACTACTTGTCATATGTACATGCATGACGGTGATTCGTTTATGTAAACTTTGGAGTTGGTTATTTTATTAGTATTCATATTTAACAAAAGAGATGCATGTAGATCAATATTTTGACATTAATACATTAATAGTCAATTTATTTAATTTTAAGTACATCAATAGTCTAAACTTAAGATTTAATAAAAAATGAAGGGCAACTTTTCTTTAAAAGAATTAAAAAAATAAGAACTTTATATACCTATTACTAACCCAAAAAATATTTCATTGTAACCGTAACCCCAAAAATGAAATAAAATCACAAAAAAGTTGTGAGAGAGTTTCAAAAAACTTCATGTTGAAAATTATTAGTTTTGCTAGAAAAATAAGAGAGAGATTGACGATTTTATGTGATGAATTTATGGCTTTTATTTTAATTGATTGGCTAATGAAATTTATAATAGTTTTAATATTTTTAAAAATAGTTTGAATATCTATTTCATATAAAACTCAAGTGTAATATAATTCTAGTTTTAACAATATTGAAATCATGAAATCGAGGTTAATTGCAAATGAGAAACAACTACCCTTATTTCCTTGATAATTTTTTACAACATCATATCATGTATAAATGATAATTAAACAAATAAAACAATCATCTTCTGATAAACCACACATAATTCAAAGACCTGCAGTGAAAGGCACGCCAGTTGCCGGCAACCAAGACCCACCAGCGATAAGATTGGCAACAGTAAACCGAGACGCTTCAGATGAACTAGTAATTACGCTGTAACCCTTCCAAGTAACTCTACGACTAGTAGAAGAAGCTGGACCAATATTTCTATACTCACCATAATACAAAGTATTCAAAGCAAAATTACCATCCCACTCTAACCAACCAGCCGGATCTACCAATGAGTCCAAGTAAGTCTGCATAAACACAGTCCTTGAGTATTGTTTCCATGGTCTACCCAAGAATGTTCTAACAGACCCAATAACAGGTTTCAAATTATCAGTGGCCATGACTCGTGAGTTATGAATCGAAATGCCAGTGTTTTGATTTGGGTCAGTTCGACCTTGGGCAGTGACTGTGTTCTTTTGACCGTTCATTGGTCTTCGAGCATAAATCATACAGTTTTGAAGAACCACAGCTGCGTTTCCGAAGATGAAATCGACTGTGCCGTAGATGTAGCATTCTTTGTAAAATTGACGTTGTGAGTGGACGTATAAGGTGTCTTGGTATCCTTCGAAGCCACAACGATAGAATACTGAGAGATCTGCACTTGATCGAAGAGCTACTGCTTGGTGGTTTTCTGGACCTGCCGTGTTCCTGAATGTTATGCCTCGGGCTATGAACCCATTTCCATTTACCGCTGCAAATTATTTTCACTCTATTGATCAATCAAATGCAAATATTCATATGTTGGATATTTTGAAATTCATGTATTTTCCATAACAAAAAACTATATAATAAGGATAGAAACATATATATTTATACTTTTTTTTATGAATACTTTGTGTGATATATAAAATTATTTTAAAAATTAAATGTGATTTATTTTTTAAATAATTTTAATATGTGACATATTATTAAAAATATGTATGTAAAAATAGATGAGAATTAGTCGTTTCTTACAAAATAGGAAAATACAACAAAGAGATTTTAAAAGCATTAAAGAACTTTGACATCTTTTTAAATGAAAATTACTAGAAATATTATGACATTTATAAAATAAATTTAATAAATTTCCAAAACTTTGACATTAATTTATACATGTTATTGTGATCGGAGAATAATGTTTTCAATTTTCCATAGTTTTTATATATATATATATATATATATATATATTAATGAAATGAGTAATAAAGATTAAACTTTATGGATCCCTATTCAGATGTTATAGGCTACATCAATAACCACTCTAACTATTTTTTGTAAAATTTCCAACCTCATTCTCACATTTAAAAAATGAGTGATTATCATTTAACTTTTAACAAAAAAAATTTAATTTTTACATTGAATTAAAAAGATTTAATTACATAACACAATCTTACTCATAATTTTTTCATTTTTAACGTTCTACATGTTGCATATATGTTTTTCCCTTAAAAATCAAAATGTTTTTTTGCATGTTTAAAAATGTGTTGTTATATAACATTTGTAGGAATGCTTCTATAGGATCAAGATGTGAATTGAGGTTGATATAACAAGAAAAAATAATCTCTGAGATTATTGATAGCTAAGTGATATTGAATAATACAATTAGAATGAAAGACATTTACTTAAAAATATAATCTACTTATGCTTTATTTTTATAATATGTTTTTTAGAGTCGTTAAAAGTCAAAAGATATGGATATGGAAATCATATAACAAGTAGAGGGAATTAAAAACTCGTCTCTTACCAACAGTTGCAGAGTTAAAAGTTGTGGAACCGCCAACAACGCTACGGCTACCTGTTATAATGGTGTACCTTAATCCATCACCAACCAACATAATATTCTTCAAACTTGTACTTATCTCAATATTTTCCCTATAAACTCCCCGTTTCACATGTATCACAAATCTTCCACTCCCACTTCTTTGTCCCGCAGCACCCAAAGCCGCTTTAATAGTCCGGAAGTTACCGGACCCGTCTTGAGCCACCACAAGATTCGGCCTCGACGACGAAGACTGCAACAACTTACGATCACCAGGAGACACCCACGTGGGAAATCCCTCTTTATATCCATACAACGTCTCTGGAGCAATTGAAGCATTTTTATAACCAATGGCAAGAGTGTTACTTATGAGCTTTGACACATTGTTTGACATTTGGGGTAGTAAATAGTTTGACACACCAAGCTCTACAAACCCAGCTCGACAAGTTTCTATGTTTGTTAAAGAAGTACTGAGCCATGTCTGAGTATCGAAATCAGTGCATTTGGTGGTTGGGTTTATGGTTTGGTTGAGCAGTTGAATGGTGTCTTGGTACAGTTTTAAGCAGTCAGACCATGCCGCCTTTTCTTTCTCGTTTCGGCATTTGGTACCGAGCCATTTGTTGTGGTTTTGAGCTTTGAGGGCTTGTTTTAAGGCCAAGTCTAGGACTAGTTTTTTGAAATCGGACTTTTGTTTTGGGACAATGATCTTGTTGTCTTGTGTCCACGTGGCCTCGTATTTACAAGTTTCAGGATATGGGGTTTTGTTGCACCAAGAATTTATGGCATTTGAGAAAATGCTAGAGAATGTTGGTGAGAGTAATGAAGCGAATGAGATAAATATAACTAATAAATTAGCAAGCTTGAAAGCCATTTTGTTTACTTTTGTTTTGATGGGTTTTATGGATTTGAGAGGACTTGCTTATATAGTGAGGGAATATTGAGGAAGACACATTTTGATTGGGATTGAACATGTAGAGGATAGAAAACAACAGCAAATAACAACAAAAGAATTGTGAGATAGCAGAAATATCAACAGTTGTCTTTGTTATGTGATCAATATTTAATTATGATATCTTATATGCTGAGAAATGATTAAATGATGAAAGACATTTAATTAAATAGTATATTTAATTGCACAACATAGTAATAAACCCTTTTATAAATATATCAAATTTTTTAACCCCTTTTAATTGCTAAACATCTTTATATATATATATATATATATATATATATTCATTATATTCTCAATTTTTATTTTATAATATGAATATTTTTTTTAATCTTTATATTTGTAAAAACACATTTATATCAAAAAAATAATTTTAATATATGTTTTAAACTCAGTTCATAATTCATGAATGTATCAAAGTAATGAACATATATACTACATACATTAATATTTGTTGCTAAGTCTATCTAAAAGACTTTTGATTCATTTATTATGACATGAAAAGAAATTGTATCAATTAATTTATAAATTATTAAAATCAATTTATGTAAAAAATAATTAATATTTTTTTAAGATCAAATGATAATTAATGTAAACATAAAGAGAATGAACTCGAGTAGTCAAAAGCCCCTCCATTTCGATATATTTATTTTATTAGTAGTTAGAAATTAAACGTATACACTTAAAGTTATCCGTATAAGAGCTATAAAAACAGCATGTATACGGTATAAGGTTGGATTCCCAGTTGGTGAAATAACGTGCAAAGAGTGGAGGTGTATATATTAAATGAAATATAGATCGGCAAAAAATGGGGAATAAAAGGAAATAATGGATATGTATGCAAGGCTAATTAACTTTAACGTGCATGCTTGACTTTGAACATTCGTTGCGGTCCATAACGCGTTTATTGTCCGCTTTATGGACAATATAGAATATTTTGTGAAAAAGGGTATGTCTTTACTCTACCTTTGTAAATTAAATATATTTTACTTATTTTACTTTAAATTTATATATTATAATCAACTTATTATATATTTATAAATATTTTATTAATTTAAATCATTTATTTATTTAATTTTATTTTGAGAGAGACTTTCTTATTCAAACATTTATTATTAATGTGTTAACAAGATTCGATTCAATCACATTTAAATTTTTTTTATCTATTTTTTTTTCAATATATATATAAATTAATAAAAAACTCTGATTATTATATAAATTAATAGTTAATACGGTAAGAAAAAAAATTTGTTTTCCTTCATTAATTGGCCGCGTAAAAGTAATAAAAACTCTGATTATTATAAATTATGTTTTTATTAAATAATTAATTATAGATTAAAAAATAAATTTTATTATTTTAGTTAATTTATTATGGGTCAAATTAATCGTATTTGTAATGTAATTTGTGAGGGAAAAAAGGATATAAAAGTAATTGATGTGTAGTGGTCTCCATGATGAAAACTGAGATTAACCACTAAAGTGAGGATGCAGCAAGATCTGCGTAGTTCAGATATACGGTAATTAATAAAAAATATATATTATATTTTTGTGTGAATATGTAGTAAGGATTAAAAAATAAAAATGAGAATACAAAGAATTTTTCGCCTCTAAATAGATATACAACGCAACAAAAGACGTGTATGTATGATTCATATATGGACATATGGTACCTCATATATGGGATACAATGTTTAATTTCAAATATTTTTATAGTATTAACCAAAATTAAAGATTTTTAGTGTTATCATGGGGTTAATTAAAGGCCACACTATACAAGATTTGGCTGGGATAAACTCAAATTTCATTTATGAAAGTTAAATATTATTTAATTGGAAAAGTTTATTTGTGATAAATAATAAACTAATGTGAATTAGTATTATTAATAAATATAGTGGTATTTATTTAATTATATTTAATAAAAAATTATATTATGATATAATTGTAATATATAAATAAATTTTGCTAAAAAATTAAGTAAATTATTGGTTATTTTATAAGAAAAAATGAAGTAATATTGAGGCATTTATTGGTTGCATGCTTAGCTGTATAAAGAATGTTTTCATATCCCACTCATATATGAACGCAATGCTAAACTAAACAGCCATGAGTCATGACTTTCCAACATTTTGTTTTTCGTATATTTGTACCAGATACACATATTGTAATTGGATAAAAATAATAATAATACATTTACTTACCCTTAACATCTATATATAAATTAAGGACACCATGATATCCCTTTAATTTAATTTTGAGTATAAGATATATATATATATATATAGTCCTCTGATCGATAGCAATTTGAATATGATATAAAGGATGATTGGAAATTATTGTTGATTAAATCTAAATAATTTCATCCGTATTTAGTAATATTAATTATGAGGTGTTTGAGTCTTTACCAATAAAAAAAATACTTTTAAAAATTATAATCATAGTACTAATATTTTTTTTAAATTTAATTATCGTTTCACATTTAATATTTTTTAATATTTAAATTCATTTAATATTAAAATATTTGAATTAAATTAATTCAATATTATTAAAATTTTATTTAATTTTCTTATGTTTTAAATTAATTTTCCTTAAAATATGAAGATACATAAATGTTTTTTTTTAATAATATAGCACACAATGTTACACAAACTTTGGTTTCTCTTACGCTACAATCACATGGAGTAAACATAGGCTTTAGATGTAGTGTTTAGACCGTGCATTTAACATTATTATATAAGAAAATAAGAATAAGCTCAAATCATGAGCACCATTTTGGTGTAGGAGCTGGCGTGGTTACGATTTAAATCTTAGATATTAGGTCAAAGGTACCACAATTTTAATCCGTCAAATAATAGCATCTAATAAGAGACGTTGATGATCATTAAATAAATTAAGATGACTGCCGCACATACGCTCTACGTGCGAGCTACTAAATGCCTAGTTCTAGTACTCACTAGCTACCTAGCGCCATTCTATATATCAATTGTTATGTAAGCCTTATAACAAAGTTTAACGCACAAGGGTTAATTTTCAGATAATTCACTTTCATTTTGGTTCCTTCGGTGTACAAAAGCTACAAGAAATAAGCTTTCTTAAAAGGTCAGTGAATCCAATTAACATTTTAGGTCATATTTTTAAGATTAAATTATGCTATTATTAAAAAATATATTTTTGTTATAAAAAATAGACCAATTATTATGTATTATTATTTTTTGATATCGATTATATAAAATTTTATAAAAACTATGAATTTTTTAATCTTAAAATATTGACTTAATATGTAAATACATTACAATTATTATTATAAACGCTATCATAATAACATATTTAATTAATGTAAGATATTATTCTTTATATCCTCTCAAAATATAGGTTTTTATTTCTTACAATACTCATTATTATATATTTTTAACATATTATATTTGAATAAATTATCTTCTTTTAATTTTACTAGTCTCATTTTAATTTTTGACACTATTTATTGAAACTTTAATCCCATATCAATGTTGGACATTATTATCAATAGATCACTTTATATTTTACTAATATATGAAAAATATATTAATAAAAATAATTAAAAAAAATAAACCATTATTGCATAAAAGTTAACATTATGAATATGCGTTTTATAACTACTTGTATCACATAAATAGCACCCAAAAATGATAGATGTAATGTTTTCAAAAAAAAAAAATTAATGAAATATTTATCAATTCACATACACCTTATTTTTTATTTTTCTACGGAAAAATGACTAATAAAATTTTATTTTTGAAAAATATTTATTTTTTATTTTATTAATTATTTTAAAAATATGTAAATTTAAAAAAATGATAAATTTATTAATCTGCGAGCACCTTTTATCACAATCATTACGGTAATTACAAATGGCATACTAACTAGCAAGTAACATTTAATAGAAAGTGAATAATAGATATGGGTAATATCTTATTTATTGAATAATTTTAATATTATAGAAAAATTCAATTCTTTTATTAAAAAAATTAAATTCTTCACAATCATTAAATAAAATTAATTAATATTATTTATATATGTTAATGAATCCCGATCCTTGTATATACTTTTAGGTCAGTGAATCCAATTGAAATTTAGGTCATATTTTTAGGGTTAAAATTGTGTTATTAAAAATTATTTATTGTTATAAAAAAGAATGGAAAAATATTTATATATTCACAAACACATTGTTTCCCATCTTTCAACAACAATAGCTCAAATCATTTTTTTATTTTTTGAAAAATGTTATTTTTTTATTTTTTTAATTATTTTAAACAAGATCAATTTTAAAAAAAGCATAAATTTATTAATCTAAAAGCATGTTTTATCATAATCATTAAGATAATTACAAATGCATTACAAAGTAATTATCAGAAAGTACATTTTTATACAAATTGAATCATAGATTAGGGTAACAAATGGTCTTAGACCGTTACGCATAAAATGGTGACCTATGAATTAAATGTGAACCAAGGCATACATATATGGATATAATATTCATCATTTCGTAATCTTCAAGCTAAGAAATCATTACAGCTACCAAATAAACGAAATAAATTATTCATATGCATAAATAATCAGCAATCCAGGGAGTGAGGAAATTTATTTTCCAAAATTTGTATTATACATGTATATCTATAGTCTAATATTAGTGAACAGTCAAATTACGGCTAAGATGGGCCATGTGATCTTTCTCACATAATTAAAAATATAATTTTACATAATATATCGTAAGTTGTATAAAAAATAAAGGATTCTTTTTTATTTTGGTTTCTTAGTAGGCAAAAAGCTACAAGAAAGTCGGTGAATTGACATTTTGGATCATATTTTTAGCGCTATTAGTATGTTTATTAAAAAATATTTTTTTTGCTATAAAAAAATAATTTATCAAATTAATGAAATATTTGGATTAAATTTTGATGTTCTTTAAATCGATGTTGTGATAAAATATTATTTTATCATGTTAAATCTTATCATAATAGAGTAATATCTTTTCGTACCAAATCAATGAATTATTACAAATTTTATTTTTTATAAAAATCCTTTCAAAGTAAGACTTACAAATACTGTAATAATGTATTGTTTGTTGTAACAAGTCTTATAACCATACTAAATGACAATGGTTTTTTTATACTGGATAAATACTTTAACATCTTAAGTTATTAATGTTTTACCATAAATTTTATTACGTTATTAATGTTTTATCATGAATTTTATTTTTATTAAAATAAAATTTATCATTATTATGATAAGTTTTATCATTCGAATAATTTTAATAAAAAAATAAAATATTATGGTATATAATTTTTCATAAAAAAAAAGACTACTATTTTTCGGGATGTGAGTTACTTTATGTTTTACTTGTATGCCCAGAATGTCAAATGTTGTGTTTCTTTGATAATTAATATATATTTCATTATTATTTCTGTTCTGTTTTCTATACAAGAGTTCAACTATATGTATACAATAAAAAACGAAAATTAAACAATAACCATAATTTCTACACATCTATGTTTTATGACTCCACTAATATAATTGTCTGCTCCATGTTTTGCTCCACTGAGTATTGATGTATGCCACTGTTGCAGCATGCACCACAACACACACCAACACTCTCCCTCAAGTTGGTGCATATATGTCTCTTATGCCCAACTTGTCAAGTGAGTTGTAAAAGTTCCTTGCAGACACAGATTTTGTGATTATATCAGCTAATTGATCTTCTGATTTAACAAATGGAAGTTTAATAATCTTTTCTTCAAGATTCTGTTTGATGAAGTTCCGATCCACTTCAACGTGCTTCGTATGATCATGTTGAACTGGATTGTGAGAGATGGCAATGGCTGCTTTGTTATCACAAAATAAGTTCATTTCAGAGTTAGGAGCAACACCAATCTCAGTTAGAAGTTTTTTCAACCAAATGAGCTCACATATTCCTTTGACCATTCCTCGAAATTCAACTTTAGCACTAGATAAGGCAACTACATTTTGCTTCTTGCTCCTCCATGTAACAAGATTTCCCCCCACAAAAGTAAAATACCCAGCAGTAGATTTCCTATCCTTCATATTCCCTGTCCAGTCTGAATCTGTATATCCAAGGATTTCCAATTGACCATTCTTTGAAAACATAAGTCCTTTCCCAGGGGAGGATTTTAAATAACGAAGTATTCGCATGACCGCATCCATATGGTCTTCACTTGGGCAGTGCATGAACTGACTCACGACACTCACAGCATAAGCAATATCAAGTCGAGTATGAGATAAATATATGAGTTTACCTACTAACTGTTGATATCTCTGTTTATCTGCTGGTACTTGGTCCACATATTCTCCGAGTTTATGATTTTGAACCATTGGAATATCGACCGGTTTACAATCTAGTAGTCCTGCCTCTGCCAGTAGGTCCAAAGTATATTTCCTTTCGGAAAGACATATGTCTTGTTTTGATCTTGTTACCTCAATACCTAAGAAGTATTTGAGCCCTCCCAAATTCTTCATTTCAAACTCATTTGACAGTTGTTCTTGAAACTTAGAGATTTCTTCTTTATCATCCCTTGTAATGATCATGTCGTCTACATAGACTATAAGGGCTGTTATCTTCCCTAATCGATGTTTTAGGAAAAGAGTATGATCAGAGTTGCTTTGTTGGAACCCATATTTCTTCATTGCTGAACTCAACCTACCAAATCATGCTCGAGGTGATTGCTTTAGTCCATACCATGCTCGTTGTAATCTACATGCAGTTTCTTTTCCTGATGTAACAGTATATCCTGGTGGGATATCCATGTAAATCTCTTCTTCAAGATCACCATGAAGGAAGGCATTTTTTACGTCAAGTTGGTGCAATGGCCAATCTAAATTTATCGCAAGAGATAACAAGACTCTAACGGTTTTTAGTTTAGCCACAGGTGAGAAGGTTTCTTGGTAATCGATCCCGTGTTTCTGTGTATATCCTTTTGCTACAAGCCTCACCTTGTATCGATCAACTAACCCATCTGCTTTATACTTAATGGAGAAAATCCACTTGCATCCTACCATCTTCCTCCCTTGAGGCAACTCGCTTAACACCCATGTGTTATTCTTCTGCAATGCCTCAAATTACTCTTTTATAGCTTGAGCCCATTTTGGATCAGATAAGGCTTCTTCAATGCTGCTTGGAATTTAACACGAGGAGAGTGTTTGTGCAAATGCCTTGATAGGTTATGATAACCTTTGGGTAGATACATAATTTTCTATTGGATGCTTGGATTGGCGTTCTTCTCTTTCTAGAGAGTATCAATTTGGGGGTTTGTCTCGATTGTGTCTGAAAGGCAAAACATAACCAACAGATGTATCTATAGCATTAGTTTGTAAAGGTGTGATAGGATAGCTTACTTCAGGAGTATTCTCAGCAGAAGGATCACTGGGTACTAGAGAGTGGAGGGGTACATCAACCACTTCATCTTCTGGAGATTCAATTACTACTTCAGCTTCAGTTCTTGGAAGTTCAAGCTCAGGTCTAGATACTGGCTTCTCCATATTATTGGCACGATCCGAGTATGTTGGACTAGTGTCTAATATTTCAACATCAAGCCAATTTTGTTCTTCACCATAACTCTTCTCCTGAAGAGTGTAAATGGATACCGGTGATGGGAAAAACCATTCTGATTCGAGGAAAGTGACATCCATGGTAGTATAGGTTCTTTTAGCAATTGGATCATAGCCTCGGTAACCCTTTTTTTGTACGCCATACCCCAAGAATACACATCGGACATCACATGGATCCAACTTAGTTCGTTGATTTTTATGGAGGCAGACAATAGCAACACATCCGAAAATTCGGGGCGAAAGCATCAAAATAGTAGGCAATGGAAGATGATCAGATAGCACCTTTAATGGAGTTTGAAATTGCAAGGTTTTTGTGGGCATACGATTCAGTAGATACACAACTGTAGTAACCGCATCACTCCAGTATTTATTAGGCATGTGTGCACCGATTAGTAAGGCCTGAGCCGTTTTGCAAAATATGTCGATTCTTCCTCTCTGCAGTCCCATTTTGTTGTGGTGTTTGTGAACATGAGGTTTCATGGAGAATACCATGGTTGTCCAAGTATTTCCAAAATTATTGATTAACATACTCCCCTACATTATCAGACCTAAGTATCTTAATTTTTTCAGAAAATTATGTCTGAACCATGGTGTGAAACAGGTGAAATGTAGAAAATACTTCATCTTTATGTTTGAGAAGGTAAAGCCATGTCATTCGTGTACAATCATCAACAAAAATAATAAACCAACGATGACCCGATGACGTAATGACCGGAAAGGTCCCCAAACATCAGAATGTACCAAAGCAAAATGAGTCATACTTTTATTCATGCTCATAGGATAAGACGCCCTATGACTTTTTGCTAGGATACAAGTATCACATTTAAAATCTAAATGTGTGATATTTGAAAATAAACTGGGGAGTAGGTGCTTTAAATACCCGAATGATGGATGCCCAAATCTACGATGACATAGCCAAATCTGTCGTTCCTTGTTACCAACAGTGTTTTGCATGTGATTGGCTCTTCCTGAACTGAGGTCATCCATATAATACTACACAGTTAAGATCTGAAGTGACCTGACTTACAGACATTAGTCGGTTTGAAAGAGAGGGTACAAGTAAAGTATTAGATAATGATAATGAAGGAGATAAGGTCATTGTTCCAGCTCCTATAACTGGATAAGTGACTCCATTGGCATTGGCAACACGACTCCGTCTTGGCTGGGTTGTATTGGAGAGATCTTTTGGGTCAAATGTCATGTGATCTGTAGCTTTAGAGTCCAGAATCCAATCCTCATTATCATTACTAGTAGAGATGTGAAATGCTTTACTTGAAATACCTGGATCCTGGGAAGATTCAGCCTGATGAGTAAGGGATAGTGAGGCATTATTGGTAGCCATAGCGGCTCATCCAGTGGTGTCCCGTTTCTTCCGTGCTTGAAGATCATTCCACCATTCTGGATACCCATGGAGTTTGAAGCAGTTTTCACGGGTGTGTTTAGAGTTTCCGCAATGGCCACATTTCATGTCAAGAGATGGTGGATTTCGCGTGGATTTCTTGCTACCCAAGGAGGTTCCTGTTTTTGGTGGCATCAGATTAAGGTGTCCCTTGACCCCTTTAAAATCCATAACTGCTCCGGGTGTTGTATCTATACCCGTGATCATCACGGTCTGCCGGACTTCTTCCCTACGAATGAATCCATAGGCTTGTTCCACCGTAGGGAATGGTTTGATTTGAAGCACATCACTTCGAGTTTTGTCGAGTCTGTCATCAAGTCCATCAAGGAAGGTATACACCCGATCTTCCCGTACGATGGAGTTGTATTTTTGTATGTCATTCACACACTCCATTGGATTAGGACGACGGAAATCAATTTCTCGCCACAACCCTTGAAGGTCATTGTAGTATTTTTCAATTGATCGACCCGCCTGCTTCATACGAGTAACTCGACGGTGAAGATCATACACTTGAGACGTGTCTGTCCCATCATAGTAGGTGGTAGCAGCAGAATCCCAAACTTGTTTCGCAGTTGGGAATCGAATAAAATTTGCAATCAAGGATGGGTCCATCGAATTGATCAATCATCCTTTAACAATGGCATTTTCAGTGCGTCATCTCCTGAATGAGGGGGTCGGTTTCAGCAGGTTGAGGAAATTCCACATTAATATATCCCAATTTATCTTTTCAAGAGATATACATCTCTACCACCTGGGACCACAAGGCATAGTTGGATCCTCCCAACTTGATACTAATGGGGGCAGTCGACGCTTCAGTTAGCGGAGGTTGTAATACGGTCTGAGCTCTAGTTAGAACTTCCGTCATTTTCATCGTCAAATCTTCCAATATGAAATTTGTGGTTAAATCTCTAGATTCCGTCATTTTTTACACTTCGTTCGTACACTATAAATAGAAAAATTCGTAACCCTAAAAAAAATTTACAAACGCAGCTTCTTCTGCGAGTTCCTAACCCTAACACATTCCAAACTCGCGCAGCCTCTTCTCACCCAAATTCGCGCAGCTTCTTCTACGTTCCTCAGCCAACTTCTTCCGCGTTCCTCAGCGCAGCTTCTTCTGCGTGGCTTCACAACAACTCTTTCTTCTCGCAGCCTCTGTACAGTTCCTTCTAGTTCCAAGCTTGTCCAAGCTTAGAAGAACAGTATGGTTACCCACAAATGCAGATAGACCTACGGCTCCAGCTAGCCACACACATAGAGACAAAACACAAAAATATGTGTTGCTGTGTTTCAAGTTTCACGGAGGCAGAAAACCGTTGCAGTTGCCTACGGCTATGTAGAGAGACTCAACGCCGTTTATCGTTGTGTTCTTTTTATTTTCCAAAAAATAAACTGATGGTGGAACTGGTGAGTAAGTCAGAACGACCACCTAGATCGAACCAGTTCGAGAGATCAGAAATGGCCACCCCAGAAATCAGATTCAGAGATCAGCAGCCACAATCAGTAGCCACAATCAGTAGCCACAATCAGCAGCCACAATCAGCCACAATCAGCAATCAGCAAAAAACAAAAATCAGCAGCCACACCATAATCAGAATTAGAAATCAGCAAAAACAGAAATCAGTAGGTAATTCCATTAATCAGCAATAACTTACTCTGATACCATGTCAAATGTTGTGTTTCTCTGATAATTAATATATATTTCATTATTATTTCTGTTCTGTTTTCTATACAAAAGTTTAACTATATGTATACAATGAAAAACGAAAATTAAACAATAACCATAAATCCTGCACATCCATGTTTTATGACTCCACTAATATAATTGTCTGCTCTATACTTTGCTCCACTGAGTATTGGTGTATGTCACTGTTGCAACATGCACCACAACACACACCAACACGGAATACATTGATAAAGGTAATTAATGAAGTGGGTTCTTATTTCATAAAAATTAAAATTATACCTATTTATTTTACAACCCTTTAAAATACATAAATATAGCATCAAAAATATTACAGGTGAAATGTTTCCCATCTTTCTACAACAAATGATTAAAAAAATGATTTTTATTGTATTAATTATTTTAAAAATATATCAATTTAAAAAATTATAAATTTATTAATCTGCAAGCACCTTTTATCACAAACATTTCGGTAATTATAAATTAATGGTGTACTAACAAGTAATTACTTTTATTTAATAATGATGGTTGATTTTGTAATATTATAGAAAATAAAATTCCTTTGTTAAAAAATTTAGATCCATCGAAATTAATAAATAAAAGTAATTAAGTGAATAGAATTTAATATTATTATTATATATTATTTGTATATGTTAATGAAACCCGACCTTAATTATATCTATGTTCTATACATCAATTAGCATAGCATATCGATAATAAAACAATTTTCATTTTCCTAAAACCACATAGATAGCACAAGAAAAGTCTATAAGTTAGAGATTAAAAGAGCAAAAAAAAAAACACTCTTCCTTTTCTCCTTTTCTTTTCAAGTAAAAACCTACTCAATAAGCATGGGATATTATAGCATTAGATATTGATGGCATGTTTCTGTTTAAAACATCAAAAATTATAATTATAAAAGTTATCAATTAGGAAATAACAGGGGTTATTTCTACATGCTAGATGCAGAGGCACGGGACAACTAAGGCTCAAACCATGTATCTATGTATCAAATGAGGTAGCATTGTCCCATATATTGCCAACGAATTAGGAAGAACAACATTATAAAGCGTTGTATCTATTATGATCTTTAAATTAATTCTTGTATGAGTGAACTTAGATCAAATAAGATTTAAATTTTTTTAACATTTACTTAAGGTATTGTTTTGAGACGAAGAGTGCTTAATTATATACATGAGGTATTGATAATTTTATAAATAAATTAATATAATAATTTAAATATTAAATAATTAATATAAATTTCTATCATTAATATATACTTTAAAATAAATTTAAGAAGCTTTTTATAAAAGGTTTATTATTGATTAATGAATATATCTATTTGATTTTTCATTAGTGACATGATACATTAAAATTTTATTTTGAAAATTGTTATTTTATTTTTTTAATTATTTTAAACAATATCAATTTAATAAATCCACTACGAAGTAATTGAAAGGAAGCAATCGACAGAAAGTACATTTTTATACGAAGTGAATGATAGATTAGGGTAATAAATGGTCTTTGAGACCGTTATGTATAAAATGGTCAAGGCCAAATAATCTTTAGAGTGAGTCATCCTTCTGAATTATGATCTGTGAATTAAATGTGAAAGAAGGCATATATTTATATAATATTAATTAAATAGATTTTTTTTATTTATAAAAATAATTTCAATTTTTTTATCTACTACTTCCATGTTATTAAATCATATAATTATTATAAAAATATTATTAAATTTTATAAAATATTACAAATATATAGTAAATGTTTATCATTTAACAATAAATTATACTTACGTTGATATTATCTTTGTAATAGTTTCAATTCCGTGATAATATTATATGAAACATTTCGTAATCTTCGAGTTAAGAAAACATTCCAGCTACGAAATAAATTATTTATTTGCATATAAAATCAACGATCCAGAAAGAAAGAAGAGGAGAGAGAGAGAGAACCGAAGAACCAGTATTTGTTTACCAAAATTTGTATTATATTAAGTGGAAGAGTCGTATTAAGGTTAAGAGAGGCAAATGTCATTCTCTATATATCGATTATCATATGTCAACAATAATAAAATAAAAAATTTCCCCCTTCCTAAAAGGCGAAAACCATGGAGATAAGATAGCTAGAGAGGGAAAGATAAAAAAAGACTTTTTGCAGTCAATGGATATATATGGAGGCACCCCCAGGTTAGCTTGATCCTCTGTATTAGATATCTATCATTTCCTTTCATAAGAAAAGTCTTCATAAAGGAATAAGTAATAAGTAATAATAAATAAATAAAACACCAGCTTTGGTAAGCTAATAAATAATATAAAAATAACCAAATGTGTTAAATAATTCAATAAACATTAATCTTCCAAAAAATGTATCACATTGTACAAAACATCGCTCATTAATAATTAAAAACCTAGCAGGACGCCTAGGACAATCATGTAACATAATTTCCTGTAACAGATAAATAAATAGTAGCGAATAACAATATATAATGATCTATAATTAGATTAAACTCCTAAAGTGAACGGCACACCGGTGGCCGGCAACCACGATCTACCGGCAACAAGGTTAGCCACAGTAAACTTGGAAGCCTCTTTTAAGCTTGTTATGACATGAAACCCACGCCATCTGACTCTATATCTAGTAGAAGAAGAAGGTCCAAAATTCTTATATTCCCCAAAATACAAAGTATTTTGGGCAAACTTAGATTTCTCCCAAGCCAACCAGCCCACTGGGCTTATCAAGTTATCTAAGTAACACCTCATGAAAACAGTTCGAGAATATTCTTGCCAAGGACGTCCTAAATATGTTTTAAAAGCTTTAACAACGGGCCTTAAATCAGAAGCAGCTAGAACTTGAGAATTATGGATTGAAATTCCAGTGTTTTGAAATGGGTCATTACGAGCATGGGCCGTAATTACATTAACTTGGCCCTTTAAAGGCCTTCTTACATAAATGAGACAATTTTGGAAAACCACAGCTGCATTACCAAATATAAAGTCGATAGTACCATATATGTAACACTCTTTGTAGAATTGACGCTGTGAGTGGACCATAAGAGTATCTTGATAGCCTTGAAAGGAACAACGGTAGAAAACTGAAAGATCTGAAGCTGATCTTAGAGCAACTGCTTGACCCTTTAATGGACCTGCTGTGTTTTGAAATGTGATACCTTTGGCAATAAAGTAAATCCCATCTATGCCTAACAAATCACAATTAATTACAACAAATTAGTCAAAGCAAATGAGAGGAAAGTTTGATTTCTTAGGAGTGGAAAAGTTTTTATTTATTTATTTTTTATTAAAGCAATTCAATGCTTAAAGAAACCGTTACTAAATGAGTGTAATTCAAGGCAAAGTAAACAAACTCATGCCATTTTCCCATTTGCCCTTTTCATAAAGAGAAAAATCATACACAGGAAGAAGGGGGAAGAAAAAAACACATTATTTTTTATCAACCCATAGTTGGTGCAATCAAATTCTAAAAACTCACATTTTTGTTTTGTCTTCCTTCCTCCTCGAATAGACATGTTATTCTATAGTTACTAATAATTGATACATTACATTTTTTATACGATGAAAATTATCTCTTAAAAATTATATGTTTTTTACGTTATAAAAAAATAATATATGCACTAAATGAAGGGAGATTAAAACTAAAATTTCATCTACAATAAAATTATTTCATATAAATAATTTTTAATTGATAAATAAGGAGAAGAGAGTAGTTACCCGCAGTTGCAGAATTATAAGTTGTGGAACCTCCCTTAACACTTCTACTTGCAGTAATTATTGTATGTCTCAAACCATCTCCAACCAACATAATATTGTCATTAAAATTAGCAACTTCAATGTTTTCCCTATATACCCCCCTCTTCACATATATGATAAATCTTGCTTTCACACTCCTTCTAGAAGCAGCATTAAGGGCTGTTTGGATTGATCTATAATGCCCTGAACCATCTTTTGCCACCACAAGATTAGACCTTATTCTATTTGACTGCAAAAGCCTTCGATCATGCTTCGAAACCCATCTTGGAAACTCTTCACTATCATGATCTTCATTTTTGTAGTAGTGATCTAAAAGCTTTGCATTTATAGCCAAACTGTTGCTAATCAGTTGCGACACATTATTATTAGAAGTAACAGGAATAATAAAATCTGAAACATTTAATTCTAATGATCCGACACGACATGTTTCGATGTTTGTAAGAGCTGTGCTTAGCCAAGTTTGTGCATCAAAAGCTGTGCAAGTTTTGTTGGTGGTTAAGAAGCCTTGACATGTACGATTAAGTTGGAGAATTGTGTTGTCATAGAGCTTCAGACAGTCTCTCCAAGCAGCTTTTTGGGGATTGTTCTGGCAATTTTGTCCAAATTGCAAAACATGTCTATGAGAAATTAAGGCTCTTTCCATTGCAATTTGGACAAGCATTTTTCCGAATTCAGTTGTATGTTTTGGAGCAAAACGATGTCGATTATGAGACAAGAAGTAATTGCATGGATCTGGATGTGGAGTCTTGTTGCACCACCAGCTTAGGTTGCTGTTGTGATGAGTAGAAGTATTTTTTGATGAAAGTGCTTTTGGGAAGATCAAAGAGAAGAGGATAAATAGTACTGAAATTTTTATGAAAGACATGTTTGTTGTACTAATGGGATTGTGTGAAAGGTCATGTCTTGTAAGAGAATACCCTTATGTAGGGGAATAGAAAATGATATTGAGGGATTGAAATGCATGAATTGTTATATATGATCAAAGCAATTATATGATTTGAAGCAAAAGATACTCCATGTTGCCTTTACTTAATTCTTTGTATAAATGATAAAATCTTTCCTTGCGTAAATTTTGCATAATGCACACATGCTCAAGAATTGAAAAAAAAATAAGCCTATAGTGATATTACTATATATTATATTGTAAATCATATTTAGATAAAAGATCGATATATAATAAATAATTTTAATTACAACAATATTATTAATCAATCTCACATTTCAGACAATAGTTAAAATTTAATATTACAACAATATTGTTGTAATATTAACTAAATTTATGGGACCTACACAACTTCTGGCTCTATGTTTTGATATCATGTCTCAAAATATAACTCTAGCGACTCTATTCGCTCTACTTCAATTGATATTGGTTTTTGTAAGACTAACAATGGTGAAAAATAAAATCTTTAATAGTAAAGAGGAAGAGATTAAAAAAATTAATTAAACAATGTCAAAAAAAAAAATTAAAACATCTTAATTTGGTTTGCCGTCAAGTCGATCTACCTCTCCTTCAGGCACCTAACAACTCTACAGCAGATTAATTTTCAGAAATTCATGAATTAGAATCATTATTTATAAAAGAGAAAAGTTTACATTTAATTAGGTATAATAATATTTGAATTAGAGTCTATATTTGAAATAGATCTCTTAGGTCACAAATTATCAAACAATGCAATATTTTTATATTAGTATAGATATTTCAACCATCGCTAATTACAAGGAAACAAGAATATATGATTTATAATCAACTAATTAGTCAAAATCAATATTAATTAACAAAGATATAGTAGACTTACTGTTAAAAAAATAGCATGACATGTTCCGTACGCATAATACCGTGTAGGCGTGCATGTAGTGCATAATTATTATGTGTAATTATATTCCATCTATTATGTATAATTACATGTAATTATAATAAGTTAGATTCCTCGTGTATATTGAAAGTAATAATACTGTTGAAGAAATTAAGAAGGAAATATACATAAGATTACTCAATGTTCACGTATGTAGCCCTTAAAGTTAGGGTAATCCATGTGCCTTGTAGCTTCCAAACTAATCTTAGCTTACCAATATCTGGTTAAAACCATGAAGTGTACTGGAAAAAGTAGTACGGAATTAGAAAAAGGAAATAAAAAGGCAAAGTTCACCTAACCGTTCACCAAAGATATACTGTTCGTTGTTCTGTTTTGATTGCGTCATGTATAGGCAGGTGTATAGCTACTAACAACCGCATTATAATTAAAAGATACGACTTAGAGAAAAAAAGATTTACATACGAAGGGCATATACTATACAACTCACTGTTTTTTTTTTTCACTCAAATACTCAATGTTGTTCGTCGCATGTTGAAATATGATTTTTTATAAAATAAATTATATTAATATGTGTCTTATTTTACATTGTTTATGATATGTATAAATAAAAAATAATTAATTATTGAATTTGTGACACAAGAATCACACACTTTTATAAAATGAGAAAAAATTTAAATAAATATGATATCACAAACACGTATTATTGATAGTGTAGAATCAAGTCTGATATTTTATTTTTTAAAATTTTTTTTTAGTTAAAAACATAAAATTTAAAATTTAGATAAGATATAGTTTATTTTATACATGTTATTTTATGTATAATGATTCAAAACATAACAAATATAAATTTAAACTTCTTTTTACCCATGTTACTACTTCTTCTTTTTTGGGTGCTTGGTGTTTGTTAGGACACTTTCAATGGGAGCAAAATAACATATAAACTTAAACTCTAAAGCGTAATGGGTAGAAATATATGAAGTTATCAATTTTGCTCGTAAAATCATAAATAACCTGGGTAGGCTAATATATGAAATTGTATATAATAATAGGTCGATTTCGTTACATCTCCTAAAATTTTCATTGTAAAAAATCATTGAGTACATGGTTTAAGTGTATATATGTACTTTATAATTATCAACAAAGAAATATATGTAATTTTAAGTTTTTTAAATGAATACAGAATTGTCCTATTTATATAACAAGCCTTCTGCATGTTATGTTAGGCTTGTAAAACAAGAGGGATTATTCAGATACATTATGTAAAATGTTCATTAGAAAAATTCTATTTTTGTAGTCATTATCTTGTTCATTTTCCTAAAAATTTCAATAATGTCCCCACTAAATGGCCAAAAACTTCAAATATTTTTCAAAAAGGGGTAAAAGAATACCAATTGTGGAAATGGGGTATTAAAATTAATTTTTTTAATAAGATGGATCTAAACCATAACTATGGTACCCAACCAAGTAAAATTCAATAAAACTATTTTTATGTAAATAAAAAAAATAATATATTTAAAATTTATGGATCTAAACCATAACTTATGTTCATATAATATTTTTTTATTAAAAATAATATGACATATTATTTTATTTTAAACGTTATCTAATTGAATATCGTTCAAATTAAAATAGTTAAACGTCATCTCAATTAAATCGCATTCAATATTATTGTGATGTTATTTTTGTTATTATAAATTTTAAAGATGTTAATTTTTTGTAATTTTCTTATTCTCTTTCTTAGTAAGTTCCAATAAGGAAAATTATTTATCTTAAAGTAAGAATTTATACCATAATTAATTAGCTAAAATGACCAATTAAAATAAATGTGAAATCAGTTGTGAAATGAAGAAATTATCATAATTAAATAATAAATAAATATTAGTGAATTTATAGTCAAATGTCGTGAAATGAAGAATTAATTCACCACGGAGAATTTATAGCCAAATGAAGTCCAAATTTACTATGTTATTTTTTGGTAGTTCATGCATGAATCACTCATATGTGACATACACATTAAAACAAAAGAATTAAACTCGTGCTGAAGTTGTTGAAATGTAAAACATATAACGTAAAAGTAAAGGTTTTTATCTACTTATTGATATGATAATATATATATATATATACATATTAGTACACCAAAATTCTTCATTTGATGCTCGAACTATTTTATAATTGAGATTGTAGGTTTTGATGAAAAATTATTTAAATAAATAGTATTTATAAATTATAGTGACTTTTAGATTATAAAATTATTTAAAGATATAAATTTAAATCAATAAATAATTTTTAAAATAAAAAATATACACATCCTTAGATTGTTTCTATTCAAAATTCCATAAAATTATTTTTTTAAAAAATATTTATTTTTAAAACGGTCGCATTTTATAATTGACAGGTGTGTACGTTTAAGTTATTATTGTAATTGATTAAAAATAATATTAGGTGTGTTAGTTAAAATAAGAGGTAACTAATTTAGAAGAAAATTCATGAAAGGTAGCTTACTAAAAGATGAAGTTGACTAACCTTCATCTTGAATAAAAAATAGAAAAATTAGATAGTCTAATTTCATATGTTAAATATTTTTTCATTGTTAATTATTCAAAAAATAGAGAAAAATTTATATGAGAAGTTTTTGAGTGAAAAAATTTTGTGGAAAAATTCTCTTTGACTTTTAATTGCTTATTTTTTGTGTATATGAAAAAATCATGTGGTTGTAACAATTTTCCAAGTAATTAATTTTTCTCTAATTATCTTTTGATAACGAAAATGATTTTTCTTAAATTTGAAGTTTTCATTATAATTCTTGTATTATTTATTTTTTATTTTTTTTATTTGATATTATGTTAAGGATAGAAATCTGTTATTATAACATTTACAAATTTCCTAATAGTTATACGTGAAGTATATTATTACTTGTGACAGATAAAATAAAGAGAAAAAAGTCCGAGTGTTTAATATGGAAAGTATATATCTTCAGTCAAATAAATTTGCAAAAATTAAGAGAATTTTCTTCCCTTTATTTCTCTTTATAATTAAGTTAACTTCCAGTATCCCTTTTATCCCTGTAATTTCCATTCCAGTTTGTCTCTCATTGATATATATATATATATTACAGTAGAGAACATACAAACAATGAAATTTGGAAATCTTTTTACTTTGATCTAAAACAATGAAGAGTCAAAAACTGAATGCCATTCTTATTCCTAATAATAGATTATTAGGAGGATTAATGATCATTATTATAATTATGGAATACTCATTAACAGTAGCGAGTGGGGCTTCAAGTAGTTATGCGGAAGCGTTGTCAAAAAGCATAATGTTTTATGAAGGACAGAGGTCTGGCAAGTTACCATCTTCACAACGTGTGACTTGGAGGAGTGATTCTGCTCTTAATGATGGCTCTGACATTAGGGTTAGTCTTTCTAGATCCCACTATTAATTTTTTTTTTTTTTGCAGAATTTTTGTTCCAATTGTTTTTATTTTGCTTTATTCCTCAGTTTCTCTCATCACAATGAATGATATATGTATATTGTTTTTCTTCCTACTTTTTCATAGAGGTCGGTTCGCGACGAGTTTGGTGTATATATATATATATATATATTCAAAAGTAACATATTACGGACACATAAACCCGTATGTATGTATTAAAGTGTTACTTGAAATATATGTTGCAATACATGGGTTAAAAATGATTAGGGATGTGTATGTTGTTATTATTATTATTTTATTAGTGACATCAATTATCTTAATAAATGATTTAAATTTGTATATTAATGTTATAAATAGTATTTAATTATGTTCGTTGAAACGGAAACTAAATAAAATATCTTGAAAAATGCAAACGCGCAGTTCAAAAATCACATCAATTACCTTTATTTATTTCTGTCAACAAGTAGCCTATGGCATATAGAGGACCAGTTTATGGGTTTCAGCTCAAATGATCGTTGGATACTGTTGTGATTATTAGTTATAGAATTTTTTATTTTTTTTTGTTGGAGTAAATAATGATGTACTTTATACTAATGGAACGTAAAATTAATATAATTATCTTTTTAAAAAAGACAAGTATCCATTATTTGATAAAGGAAGGTAGAGAATAAATAATAAATAACAGCTAATGTAGTAGATTGAATGAGTTGGATTGATATTTTTGAATATAATTAAACTTGTTTGTCATATATGTTTGATTTATGGTAATAGTATAATTAAGAATGGAGTAACTATTCATTTCTGGATTTTAATTTCCTGAAATTTGTGTGAGAATAATAGCTATTGAAAATGATGAAATGCAATTTTACTAAAGACTTTAAAAACATATATGATATTTTTGGAAAATAAATAAGAATATATCTTACTTCTTTGAACGTGATAATATAATTCTTTTCGCTTGTCCATTACCCATTAATCTAATGTTAAATGTGTTGTACGTCTCATTATTTTGAAAAGTGCTCCACATATATCACTAATTAGGCCAAATTATGAGTTACTTTCATAGAAAAAATAAAAATATTTTCACTTATTCCATAATGGATATTGAATAAAGGAATATGAATTATCATTCCTTTCTTAAATTTAAAAAAAAAATTACTAAATTTTGAATGATGAGTCGAAAATACCCCAAGTATTTTTATTCAAAAGAAAAATATTAAGAGTATTATAATTTGTTCAGATGGACTTAGTAGGAGGTACTACGATGCTGGTGACTAGGGATGTCTATGATCTAATCTGGTTTGGTTTTGTTTAAAAAAAAATTAATCGGACCGTTCATATTATTCGGACCGGACTGTTTGATTTATAAAACAATTCGGTCTAATTTGGTTCCCGATTTGATCTGATTTTTTTATAATTTAATAAAAAATAATGTAAATTTTTTAATATATTATTAAATCGGTCCAGTCCGGTCCGGTTCGAACAGTTTAAAATTAGTACAAATCAGATCGGACCGTTTAATTAGTAAAACCGTTAAGTTTGATTTGGGGAGCTTCATGGTTGTACAAAGCATATAAAGCTGCTTATTTTATGAATTATGTAAATAAGAACATACACAACATGGTTGGTAGTATTTATGAGTTTGGTTGGGATACTAAAAATGCTGGTATTAACGTGCTTTTCTCTCAGGCTAATTGACTTTCATTGATATTGTTTCTAAATACTTGGTTTCAAAATTACTCGATTATCTAGTATATTAAACTTCGTATCTAATTAATAATTAATACATTATTAATTAAAATTAATAACCTACTCGTATAAAAATCCTCTATTTACTTTGGCATTTGAAATCGTATTGATTTTTTAACAGGTTAATAAAACCTAATTTACATTATTTTGATAAAATTTAAGGGGTGAGTGTCTTTAAAAGTTCCATAATATTAATTTTGAATCTCAGGTCGATTATATACTAGGCAAAAACCCATTGGGAATGTCATATATGGTGGGATATGGTGAAAAATTTCCTCAAAAAGTGCATCATAGAGGTTCTACATTACCTTCCATCCCTGTATATCCACAACACATGCAATGTCATGATGGAGACAAGTATTTCAAAAGTGATAAGACCAATATTAATTTACTACTTGGTGCTATTGTCGGAGGCCCAGCTCCTGATGATTCCTTCGAAGACTCTCGTTATGACGTTGCACAATCTGAGCCAACCACATACATGAATGCTCCATTTGTTGGTGTTCTGGCTTATTGTATTTATTTCGTTCGTATATATAAATAATTCTACTTAATTATGTTATTTGTTTTAAATCTATAATAAATATAATAAATATAATAATTTAATTATATAAATCAAACAAATACAATATTTTAATAATATTTTCATAAATTTATCCAATTATAATATGGTTGTCGTATAGCTTCGACTTTAGCTACGTGGGAAGAGAAAAACAAGACATGTAGTGTTAACATAAGTTTATTGTCTTCAATCAATTTGAAAGAGATAAAAGCTTAATACAATTTCAATGTCTTGTTTTTTCCCCTCAAATTATTTCAGAACATACATAAATTCTTTAATGAATCGGCCTTCTTGAATATTTAGCATAGTTTTAGAAATCAGTTGGGCTTTATCTTAAAAAAAAAAAGTGTAGGAACTTTTTGTTATTATAACTAGTGAGTGTGATATATAATAATTTCGGTATTAATTAATAAACAAATATAATTGTTAATGTGTTGTTTTTAGAAATCAATGCATTTACATTCAATTTTAGGATGTTTTTTTGGCCGGCTGGCCTTTTTAAATCATAAAAACTATGATTGATACGAATATTACAATTACTTTCCCCTGTTATTTTCTTAGGTGATTTTATTTTTATAGTTTTGTTATTTTTGAATAGATATTCATAAAAAAAATTATTTTTTTACATATACCAAAAAGCACAAAGTTTACCAAGTTCTAGCAACTTTAGCTATAGACAATTATCGAAAATATCAAAAAACATGCTATGTCTTCTTCTTCTTAATACTTTGAGCTGATATCAAGCAAACATCTTGTCTCAACTTTTGCGATCATATAATACATGATAATACTATTTATAAAAATTAATTAATTTAAAATAGTTCTTACACCTAATATAATAAAATTATATACAAAAGAGGGTGATATATCTTAGGATTAAAATTGTTTATTTTTGTTAAATATAAATCTGATCTGATTCGATGATATAATTAATTCGAATTAATTCGAATTTAATCGGATTTTTCTGGATTAAAAAATGTTAAATTAATATTAAAATTTATTTATAAATTATTATTATATATAATATACGACATATATAATAGTTAAACTTTACGTTGATATATTTGTAGTAAAATTTATTATTTATGATTATAATAACAAAATAAAAAGAATTAGAAGTATATCTCTATAGTTATTATAAATATTTATTTTTATTTTTTAAACTAAAATAATAATATAATATAATATAATATAATATTTAAATATTATGTATTATAAATAGAATTTATATTTATTTATAATTTAATAGTAATTCACAGTATATAAAATCTGACAATTCATGTGTAATCTAAATTCAAAAATAGTATATTTTTTTATTTAATTTTAATTTAATTATAAAATTTAATATATTGATTGAATTATTTATTAGCATTTCTTACAGCCAACATTCTAGTTTCGAACATAAACTCATCGTATGGCCTCAACAGGGAAAGTTTGGGGGAATTTGTTTTGGTATATGGGATCCAGTAAAAATGTTTCAAATGTGGGGGAAAGAAAAAAAGTTTGGGAAATTTTTTAAAAATAAAAATCTTAAATTTTATAATAATAAAAATAATAATTTAATAATATTTAAGAATTAAAATGATTGTAGTTCAAATTTTTAAAATAAAATTATATAATATTTATTTTTTAATAAAAATAATTTTAAATATATTATTTTTGTGATTATAAATTTTAAAATTATTATTTTTATTATTTTTATAAAAAAAATTCATTATTACTAATTTAGGACTCAGAGACCAAAAAAGTGCTTTTTACCCTGGTGAAAATAAATTATTTTTTTAAAGTGTTTATTTTAAAGTTGATTGTCTAAAATTATTTTTAATATACACAAATTTAATTTTGGGTAGCTTGATATTATATCTAATTTAATAATATCATTCCAAAGGCTGGATTTTATTCTCCAGAATTCATTTGACCTTTTCGCTTTACTTTTTTTCCCTCGGTGGTCCGGGCATATGTTATTTATTTTTTCATATTTTTCACCATATTAATATAATAATTTTATTCGTTTTTTACAATAAACAACAATCATTATAAATTGATAAAATAAAGAATAATAATATTTAAAATTTAGTAGTTTATCTTTGTAAAAAATAATAATATTTAAAATTTAGTAGTTTATCTTTGTACTTTTCATGTTTCATGAAAAACACACATTGTTACAAAAATAATCAAAAAATAATAATTAAATTGATCTAACAGTCAGCCATACTTAAACACCCTACCCTATTTATTTTATTTTTTTGTCTTGAATAGTTATCTTGTCACAGATATTATTAATATTATACAATTTTTTTTTGTTTTTGGGTAATGCTTTTGGTTTTCCGAGAATGTCGGTACAACTAGAAGGCAATTTGCTTCCAAAAGATGACTTCTCAAATTATTTTCGAAATTTATATAAAATAAATAAAAATTTAATATTAAACATATATAATTTGGGAGCTTAACTTGAATAATTTATAATTAAACCTAGGCTTTTTTATAATAAAGGATATACACTCGATATAATATATCTTATTTTGGTAATTATAAATTTTAAAAAAATATTATAAATATAATTATTTTTATCTAAATCAAAAAATGTTTTTTAAACTAAAATATATTTTTTTTTAAATTATAATATTAAAATGTTTTAATCGAGAGCTATTAAATTAATTAATATACTCTTTTATTTAAAACTAGAGAACTACGGGTACCATCTTCCCATAAAAAAATATATATATTGTAAGCATAATTTATTATATCACGTATTAATGATGCATTTAATATTAGATTGAGAATTTAAAATAGATATTGATGTAATTCAGTAAGCATTACTAAGTCTATTATTAAGTGGACAAATAATTTTAGAAAACAAAATTGCGACTTAGTAAGCGTATCGAACTTCGGATGCCCTTCATAGCAGTTGAAAATCATGTACCCAATTTCTGCTTTCAAACCAATATAATCCCTTACATCAATAACAACGACAAAAACAACAACAACAAAAGCTTTCAGACCATTCCAATCTTTAAATTACATATAGAAAACAAACATAATTATCCAAAACTTTTTGAAATTAAGACTTAGCTAATCACGCAGGATCTTAATTTTACATCTGATCAGTACTTCCTAGAAAGTCTATTACACAAAGCTAAAGCATTACTAGTAACTTGGGCAAGATTAACAACTCTTGCTCTCAAAGAAGTTTTTATTTTTCCATTCAAAGCTTTGCCTCCAAACCCATCAAGACAAGTATTCTCATCAGTAATTGCAGCACTAATCCAAGTTTGAGCATTACTCATGTGAAATAAAAACTCATGACCTTTGTATTTCTCGATATTCTTGAGCTCTTTAACTGATTTACTAAGCCTATCCACACTATCATTCATCTCTTCAAAACAGTCCTTAATAGCTGCATATTCTCTAGATTTGAGCCCCTTGAACTTGGACAACCTGGACACAAACGTCTTTGTCAATTGAGCCCTGTCTAGACTCACTGACAGGGCAGTCAAAGCCAATCGGCGAGGACTTGTTTGGATTGCATTCCCATAGCCTATGAGAGATCGGAAACAAATTGCTGGATATGTGGTGCCACTGCAGGAGGTCTTAATGAAAGCTGTGGATCTGATTTGCTTTGCGGCTGAAGATTTTGTGATACTAGCTGCGATGTAGAAAAGGAACAAGAGAAGGCAGATAGATATAGCTTTAGCCATTTATGTATGGTTAAGAACAGAGATAGGTGTTAAATTTTGATTTAGGGGTAGACTGATCCAAATCTTTTATTTTTATAGAAGATGGGTTGGAAATTAAACAATGAAATTTAAAATAATAATAATAAAAGTATAATACATCGAAATTGAAACTTATGATGTACGTATTATTCGCGTACGATTTTATTTAAATCTTTTTATTGAAGATTTGGGAAAAGGCGGTGGGAAAGGGGAGAAATAAAAAATAAAGTTTTGATTTAGTTATAATTTATCATTTTTATTTTTTTATCAGTATAATACTCTCTGTGTATTTAAATGTAAATCTGTTTGATATTTTAAATAAATAAAATAAATTATAAAATTATCGATTGATATCAATTTATTCTAGTTCACCTGACAAAATTTTATAATCTTTTAGTAATTTAATAATAATATTAATTAAAAATATCTGATTAATATGAAAATGATATATAAAACATCAAATTTATAAAATATAATATAATACATTAAAAATAAAGTTAAAATTTATGATAAAAAATAAAAGAAAAAAGCAAGCTGCGTGAATCTTTGACACGGTGGGAAACCTGCGCACATGTCATCCGACTCTTTAGTTTGTATGTATGAAATTAGCAACTATATACACATGCTACCGACTTTACTTTTAAAATAATTATTTTAAATATATATATTTTTTCCTAAATTTGAGGATCGAGTAACGTAGAATAAGCATTAGTTGGAATTATAACAAGGATCTGCTTAACCCGTTAGCCCTATACTTAAAATGGTTCGAGTTGCTCATCAAATTCCGGGCGGGTACGGCAGAGTCAACCTGACTCATGGGATATTGGAAATTATATTAAATTTTTTAAACAAAAATTTATAATAATATTAATTTTATTTAATTAAATATAATACAACGTTTAAGAATATAATATAATTTTAATTTAATTTAAATAACTTATAATTAAACTATATTTAGTGTGAAATATGAGATAGAATATTTTTATATTAAAAATAAGTTGTGTTATTTTTTGGATATATTTTTATTATTAATAAAACTTTATTAAAATGAAAAAAAAAATATTAAATTTATGAAATATAAATTATATTAGATGATACCACGGTGTTATTAAAGATTTTCCTACTTTTATAGGTGTGCATGGATATAATCCTTAAGGGGTATATAAAATGAAAAAAAATAGTTAAATTTAAAAGATATAAATTATTTTAGATGATGTGGCAGTGTTACTAAAGATTTTCGAATTTTTATAGGTGTGCATAATTTGAATTTTAATAAGGATATGCAAAATATCTATTTATTTGATTAATTCTTAAAATTTGTCCACATCAATGATATCTATTTAATGTTTCGATTAAATTGGATAAAAAAATTTGAATCAACAAGACATGGATCTAATAAAAGATTAACATTTTTAAATCTATATAAATCTAATTCAATTCACATATATTAAAAATAATATTTTTTATATTATTTTTATAGATTTTATAACTCTTTTTTAATAATATTATTATTACCTATTACTTTCAATTTTTTTAATTTCTTAAATAAAATTAGTCAATGAATCATTTTTTTTTATTTTCTTTTCTTTTTTTCTAAAAAATATTAGTTATTTTTTAAAGTTAATTAACAATTATATCATTAGTAAATATAATTTTAAATTATGAGTTGTGTAGATTTATGGTTATTATTTTTTATTAAAAAAATAAATGTCCATGCAAATATCATAATACATCCAAACTTACAATGAATTAGGGTTTGATTTTAATTAATAAAAATAATAATTTTAATCTTTATTAATAAAATTATTTCTATTTGATAAATTTTATTAAATATTTTTATTTTTGAATTATACAATTAAATTATTTAAATCACCTAATTTAATGAAGTATTACGACTGTTTCCCCTTATTAAAAATGAGAGATTAAATATGTTAGAACATAGGATTCCTTTCTATAGGAAGTGAAAGAGTTCCCTTATCAGTTTAAAGTATATCCGTCCTTTTGCTCGGTAAAAAGTTTCATTTATTTCGTTTACTCACAGAAAACTGTCATAAAATTTAAAATACGTTTATAATATGATTATGTTAAAGAATTTATATTTTTAAAGTAAAAAACAGAATAAATATTTTATTGTATAATTTAATATTTTAAAGTTTTTAAAATTAAAAATATTATTTTGATATTAATAAAATATTATTTTATAATAAAAACATTCTTATTTTAATTGTAATTATTATTATTATTATAGAAAAAATTTACTATTACAAATAAATATTTCAATATGTAAATTTTAAAAATATCAACTTTCTTATTAAGAACTTTTTCAAAGATAAAAAAGTAGATCAAATAATTTTTATTTATTTTTGTAAAACTATTAAATAATATTAAAATATTAAAAAAAAATTAATTAATATATTTTTAGTAATATAATAACTAAATAACATTGGTTAAAAAGAGGTGGAGTTACACCTAAAGCTATCAAAGGACAATCACCCTTTCTACTTAAAATTAAATAATATTTAAAAGAGGTTCAAACTTCTTATTTGTGATGATGGAAGGCATTAAAATTCGAAAAATATTTTACAATACTATTACATTATTTCATATCAATTATATATCTACTCATCATAATTTATCAATATTAGTACTCCAATAATAACACGTATGATTACTCTTAAAATTTACATAACACGCATGAAATGTAAATCCAGAAAGCAGATAAATAAATTCAGGGTGTTGTCTAAAAAGATGTGCGAAAGAAGAAAAGAAAGTGAAGTTATATTTATTATTTTCAAAATATATTTAATATTAATTTTATATTTTATTGATTTAAAATATAAATTCATTACATAATTTAAAAACAAGAATAATTATATTCCATTTATATTGATAAAATATAAATTATTATAATTTTATTATATTATTGAAATATACTTAATATTAAAAATAAGATAAATATTTTGTATTATTCTATTGTACTAATATTATTATCTATATTTTATTATAAAAAATAATATCTAAACAGTGCATTTATTATACTATTAATTATGTGACAAATGATATGTTATATATTTTTTATTTTTTATTTTGATTATTCAGATGATTAAGATGATTTAATCGATGGTAATTTATCATGTCCTTGGTAGTTCACGTAACTACTAATTTAAATAGAATAGTTAAATAGATATTTTTCTTATTTTTTAAATAATTTTTTTATTTTTAAAAATAACTAAATTATGAATATTATTTTAAAAATATTAAATTCCTTTAAATAATGGTACATAATTCGAGAATTGTTATTTTCAAAAACAATAAATATTACTAGTAAAGCAAATTGTTTACTTTTAAAAATAATTATTTTTTAAAAATAAAAATTTTGTTTTTACGTTAGTAATTATTATTCTAAAAATATAGATATATCCTAATTTTAATCTTCAATTTTGCGGAATTAATTTCAACCAATGGTTATTGTTTAACTGAAAAAAATTATTTATTATTATTAGAATAAATAATAATATAATATAACCTGTTAATAAAATAAAATTTATTTTTAAAAAATAATTTATAATACTAGATTAAAAAAGTAATAAATGTTATTAATGAATAAATTATTCATTATTTTTAAAATATGTAATAATATAATATTTTAAATTAATAAAATTTAAAATTAATATATATATATATATATTTAAATAAAATTAACTTATTAGAGATAAAAGATATATGATCGGTGAGGTTTCATAAATAAAGTTTGACAGGTGACAGATTTATATATATATATATATATATACAGCCCGGCATCAATGCAATAATAATTCTTTGAAAAAAGCACTCGTAAACTTATTAGAGGGAGAGAGGAAAAAAAACTCATAAATTTAGTTAAAAGTAACGAAACTTTAATTTTATAAATTTATCAAAATATTATTTATATCAATAAATATTTAAAAAAAATTATAAAATTTTAAAATTATAAAAGATATTAAAATGAATAATACGATAAACTAACAAATATATTATCAAATTATTTGAAAATTTATAAATATATTATCTAATTATATTCATCACAAAAATAAAACTCAATTATGTTTTATTTTTAATGATAGATTTTTATAATTAATAAAAAGTTTGATAATAAATATGTACCATTAATAATAAATTTATAAACATATTATCTAATTATATTGATGGATAAATATAACATTCAATTATGTCATTTTTTAATAGTTATGGTTTATTTTTTGTGATAAATTTATACAATTAATAAAAAAAATTGATAATAAATTTATACTAATAATAAAGAGCTAAATTATAGATTTATCACAAGACAGTGCAATTAGGCTATCTGCAAATAAATATAATAAACTTAAAATTTTGAATACATAATAATAATTATGTTCAAATTAATTTTTTTATTTTAATAATTATTAAAATAATTCTCATTTTATGCACTATTATATTGTATTTTTACAATTAAAATTTTACTTTGGTGATAAAAATAATATTTTTTGATAAAATCGTTAAATTTAGTTATAAACTTATACAAATATGTAATATTTTTTAAACGGGATTGGGAGGGCAATTCTCATCTTCTCCCCGCTTCCCACGATATCATTTTTTTATTGATGCGAAAATTGAATATTCTCTACAAATTCCTTCTTGAGCAAATTGATATTCCTAATCATAGTATTAATAAAATTATACCACCAATAATACTTAATGTTATTTTTATCATTAGATAAAATTATATAATATATTTATAACTTATACAATAATTTAATAATATATTTGTTAGTTTATTCTAGATAATAAATTAGCTATTTTTTATTTAAATAATATATTTATGTTATATATAACACACATAATATACACGTAATAATAATAAAACATAAGTAAAATTGTTATTTAATATATACATATATATAAATATATATATATAAATATATATAAATATATATATATAAATATATATAAATATATACATTATATAATATAACTCTGAATGAATTAAATTACATGTGATACAAATATATATAAATACTTTAATAAAAATAACTCTTTTTGGCTTACTCAAATTTTGAAGCTATGAAAACATCAATATTAATATAAACACATTAATCTTAATATGACAACATAACATTAAGTTATAATAATTTTCTTTGTAATTATTAATATATATTATATAATTTGTTTGATGTAATTTTAAACTTAGATATGTATTGCATGGATTATACATTTGTATTAATACAACTACTAATAACAATGCTCATAATTATATTTTTATAAAAAATAAATATTTTAATTAATATATAAAAAAACAAATCCTACTGTTTCACGTGCGCCACTGCAAATTAATTTTTTAAAATTTAAATTTTGACATATATTTACCAATATTTTATCGATATTACTTAAATTTTTGACAAAATTTCAAAAAATAACTAAGTAAAAATTTTAAAATCATATTTCTATCATCATTTTTATAGATATTTATTGATATTTTTAATTAAATAGATTTTTATCCCATATCAATATATCCAGTTAATTTATCAAAATTTATAAAGATACATCACGATTTTTTTCATCCATGCTCATAAATAATATAAATAACTCTATCACGGTTTACATTATATTTATATATGTCATTAAAATTCAAACAATATTTATTATTTGATATATACTTTCATAATTTACTGGTGATTAATATCACTACTCTTTTAATTAAAAAATGGTAATCAAAGTCCTTTAAGTTAAATCTTAAATAATTATTAGTCTTTAAAATATAATTTTTTTTATCCTGTTGTTATCGTAAGACTATAAAAGGACAAAAAAATAAACCTTTAGTAAAATTTATAATAAAATATTAATAAAACGTAAATTATAAATAAAAAATAAATAAGATAAAAAGAATGACACATTATAATAAGAGGATTGTTATTAAATGAATAATAATTAAAATGATATCTTTAATCTCTATTAATGAAATCATGTGTAACAATGTAATAATTAACTAAAAAATGGTAAAAAAATATATTATTTTTTCTCAACCTTTTATTAAAAGTATTAGGATAAAAAAATGTTATTTTTAAACTACAAAATGATATAACTTAAAAGACTTACTATTGATCGTCCTTAATTAAATTAGTTAGAAAATATGTGATTTACACATCAATTTTTATTTTTTTAATTGTTACAAATATAAATATTTTGTTTAATTTTTACAAATATATTTGCAACTTCTTTGATATAAAAACAATTAAATAAAAAAAATTAATTATAAATTTTATTGGTCCATTAAAGATCCTTAAATTTAAATTGTTTTTATCATGCACATACTTTTTATTTAATTCATTTATTTAAAAAGAAATTGAATAAAACATAAAAGATAAGATAAAATAAGTTACTATTTAAAAAAATATTAGTATTTTTATTTAAAACTGATTTAAACGTGATTTATAATTAATGTAACTAGTATTAGTGAATACTGATTTGAAGTGGTAGCAGAACCAAGAGCCAAGTGATGGATTCAACCTAGTAGGTCCAAGTTAGTATTTTATTCAAAATGAATTATTAGTTTTTATCCTACATACAATTTACCTTCTTTTCTTTATTTTTAATAAAATATAAAATTAATTTATTAAAAAAATTATATTTAAAGTTACTTTAGTTTTATAAATCGAATAAATTAATAACTTTACTTTAAATTAATATATTTTAATTGTTTCAAATAAAATTTGGTGATTTTAATTACTCTTTTTACACTTTCTTTGAAAAAAAATTAAGACATTTTATTCTTATAACGTTTATTAAGAATGTCTCTTAGTAAGATTTATTTTAATTTAATTTAAATTTTAAAAAAATCATAAAAAATTGAAAAAATTATTAAATTCCTTCAAAATATAATAATAATATGATTAAATGTACTAATTTTAAAAAATATACTTTATATATACAATTTATAAAAGTAAAATCATCAATTCCCATTCATTACATAAAAAATAACTATAACTTGTTTTTTTTAATGTTTTAAGATTAATAAGTGATTATTCTACTTTTATAACAAACCTAATTTTTTAATTTAAAATAATTTTATTTTATTAAATTAATTATTATTATATTATTCGTTAAAATGAACCGAAATATAATTTAAAAAACTCATATTCTCTTAAATAAGATTTAAATTCTAAAAATTAAACATAATTAAAATTTATATTGCTAAATTATTATTTATTATCTTTAATTTATAAATTTTATATCTAATATTTAATATATTAAAATATGCATTATCTAATTATCTAATTTTTTTTTACTATGCCAATGATTCGAACCATCCTAAAAAACCATTCTCGAAGCATTACTCAACTATTGATCTATAAATAAATAAAGTTTTCATACTTTTTTTAAGCGTCAAAATACAAGAACACGTTGGGGAGTTCATAATATATTAACCATGATTTTTTTTAAATAACATATTAGTAGCAGCTATAATCATTTCAATATATTGTCGGTTAGGGTGAACAAATATTCTAATTTATTTATTTAAATTAATTTTTTTAATCTAATTCATTATATTTAAATTACTAAATTTTATAATAGAATTAAATTTAAATTAAAAAATGTACATTTTGTTCGAATTAAGATCGATATATTTTGTAATTTACTCGGATCCAAATAGAATTATTTTTAGATTATAAATAAATAAATAAATACATATTTTATTTTATAATATATTTTATTTAAATATTATATATATCGTAATTATATTAGATTAATATTTTAATTTAAAAAATAAATATAAATATTTTTAATAATTTCACATACTTTTTATTTTTTTATTTTCTTAATTATGACTATAAATAATAAAAATTTACAACAAATATATCAATTTATAATTTAAATATCATGCATGTTTTGTTTTATATATGAAAATAATTCATAAATAAATATCAATCTTGATTCCAAAAAATCTAATTTGTTATTGTTTCAATTAATTACATCATCGTATAAAATTCGAATTAAAAATCTTTAAATTTGATTCAAATTTAAATTAAACAAAAACAAACATTTTTATTCCATTATTCACTATTCACCGGTCTCCTTTGTACCATGAAATTAAATGTTGAGCGACTTGTACGTGTGTCCTTAATTTGCAAGGCCCTCTATTGATATATTATTTATTAAAAACTCTAAATATCATAAATTTATAATAAAATTTAATTGGATAATATAATTATCCTCACAAAAATGTATCAAATAAAATTATGACAAAAAAAATTATGTTTTAATATTTTTGATAAATATATAAAATCAATATTTGTTATTCTTTTAATAGTTAAAACTTTTAAAAGGATAAATTTTTCAACAATTTTTAATAAAGTATCACAAATAGATGTCTTGTATTCAAAGTATAATAATGGTAATTATTAAATTAAAAGTGATGGATTTATATATTACCTTGAACAAATATTTAAAAAAAATGATAAATGTATAAAAAAATGTTAGTTATTATGAATTAAACTTTTACTATAATTAATTACTATTTTCATAAGCTTCTTTGTTTTTTAAAGTTTACAAACTACCAAAGTAGAGCGCCATAACTTGAACTTGTTTCATGTGGCCATCCAAGCTTCTATTCAAACAGTGTAATAACTCCAAAAAAATAGCATGGCGCTCTAAGCCTAGCTAGTGAATTATACTGAACAAAAAAGGAAAAGAAAATGGACAGAGCCTATAGCGATTGCGGTTCTAATTGAATTGAAAGGTATCAAATTAAAGAGTAATAATAGACTGTGATTTGGAATTTTGGATGGTGACAGAGTCGGCACAGTCAAATGTGTAAAGATTCAAGACAAAAAGTAAGTCTGGGTAGAAAGACTGCTTAATATAAATAGACAAATGAAAGACCCATCATGATGCCCAAGAGCCACAGAAGTTTATATAAAATAACGATAAATATAATATCATATTCAGTCTCTGAGAGCAATACTAATAATATATTAATTAAAATAACTAATAACAATGGTGATCATGATAATGATAATACATATTAAATAAGAAGATAGACACATCAATGAAGACGACCAAGTTTATATACTGGAAATATAGACAACAAAGTCACTTATCAGCTTCGTATGTAATAGGGAGAACAAAATAATCACGTATGTTTATTTAAATTGAAAAATCTGATCTGTTATATCAAATTTAGATTAGATTTGATGAATAAATTTTATAGTTTAATTTATATCAAAAATTATATAATTCATTTGAATTCAGATAAAACTCAAATAGATAGATTTTATAATATATTATATCCCGTATAAATCAAATTATTATTAAATTATAAATAAATGTATATTTTATTTTATAATACGTTATATTTATAATAATTTAATACTTTTACATGTTTTATATTCTTTTGATTATTTGTTATACAAATATTAATTTAAAATAATTCATAAATAAATTTTATATCAATCTGATCATATCTAATCCAAAAAAATTTAATATATTCAAATTCAGATTAAAAATCTTTAAATTTATTAAAATCGGATACGATTCGGATTGACAAAAACAGAATTATAATTTTTGATTTGTACAAGGAAAAATATAAAACCAAAGCTTGGTCGAAAAGAAAGACTATAAAGAATTACTGGCTCCATTTAATTTGCACTTGAGAAAGAATAAAGGAACCAACCTTTCCATCTTCTATTGCAAATTTGCAATGGGTGGCACCACGAATCGTGTTCCAGATCTCCCTTGACAGATAACGACTTTGACTTATAACCTTTTCTTCCTTTTCGGTTATATTGTAAATGAAAATTTTCAGCAAATATGAAAATGACAGATATATCTTTTTATTTAATAAACAATTACACCCACACCCGCACCCGCGCACAGACTTTACTTGTGATGAGGTTTAACATGATGCATCATTTCAGCTTTTACTAGGAAGGTATGACATTGTAGCAAAAGGTCATTAGCATTACATTATAAGAGTAGTGTGGTATGCAAGGACTGAATTATGTGCAACTGTGTGTCCGCTTTTCTCATCTCTCGATAGATTAGATATTACACAAAATTCTACGCAACTATACCAAAAATTTGACATGAGTCAGAAAAACTTTAATAGTAGCAAAAGAGTATTGAATGTCTCCTTTAATATTAAAAAAGAAAAGAAAAAAAGAATTACATTGGTAGCTGTTGACAGCAGTACGATGCATACAAAAAGACGAAGGAAACAAAATTAAAGAATTGTTCTGGTTATCAATTGACTGCATTGTCCCTTATTTTTACCTTCCACATCAGCCATGATTATGGACAATCGGGAAGATTACACAGAGAACAGACATACAATATCCAATCTAAAGCGTTTGCTTTTTGAAGACACAGTACGAATCTCTTGCCTTGAGAGCTTCAATATGACCCAATAACACTTGTATCTTCTTACAAGCAAATAAAAAGCTAATTCATGCTGGCTATTCTGTTAGAGGTAAAAACGAGAAAGTCTCACTTTGGAAGTCCTCTAAGTATAGTTTATGTGTAACATAGGCCACACCACCCATTAGATTAACCTTTTGAAAATGGGCCCTGATGTTGCTTATGGACTCAACAAAATTCACGTATTCCTGATTGGAACAGATTTTTATTTTATTGCAAGCTGCAAAGTAAAGGAAGAAAAAAAAAGGACGTCATTTACCACCCCCATGGAATAACGTACATTAGTAAACATTAGCCTAAGAGCAAGGGTGAGCATACCTCAGACAGCAAAAATAGGGCGAACATGTTGAAATATCTCGTCAACTGTACCCACTGCATTGATCTGCTAACAGCCAAATACAAGTGATATCAAATAAAATAATGTTTCTCGATAGAGCAACCTCTTCCTCTAATGTAAAAATTTAACAGAACTGCAAAGAAAAATCTCCAAAAAGGGTGAGCCAGATGAAAATTTAATTCGACCGTTCATATGTCATTGACACAATACATACCTTATATAGCTTTCCCTTCTTTGAATAATACTTTACAACAGGAAGATTTGATGCTTCAAACACTTCTAAACGTTTTTTCATTGTGTCAATGTTATCATCAACTCTACCCTGCACCAAAGTACCCTATTTTAGATAATAATGAGTAAGATTTGATATAACCATATTGAAAACTAGGGTACACAAGCACCTGATTGCGATTTAGCACTCGTTTCATCATCTCCTCTTCTGGGCAGTCAAAGAAAAGCACGACATTTGGTTCCACTCCAATCTGGAATGATATATATAGATTGTGACATTCACATAAAGCACAGTCATCAACCCGATGATTAATCATCAGGTTACCCACATGAAATTGATGATGCAATCTTAGTATCTTAACAGGGGAGGGTGGATATAAATATGTGCATAATACACCAACATCAAACAATCAGAAGTATGTGCATAATACACCAACATCAAACAATCAGAAGCTTCGTAGGATATCATCTGTAATCTGTTTTCTATTTTCATATATTTTTAAATATGACTAATAGATGTCAAAGCTCAATATTACTAACAAAATCTAATAACATGTCACATCCATCAACCTCAAGAAAGAGAAGGGAACTCACAATTTGCTCAAATGCTATGCGGTTCTCCTCATTTCGTGGAAAACCATCGATTATAATTTTTTGACTTTCAATTGATTCCATCTCCTTTTGGATTAGTTTCACCGTCACTTCTGAGGGAACAATTTTTCCTTCCTTGATTGTATTTAGTATCATTGAGCTGAATCAGATATTTACATGTTTTGGTGTATGTTAAGAATAGAAAGGCTGTAAAATAATGTGCAAAAACAAGAATGAGAAACAATTACCCATATTCACTATTAGATGATAATATTTCCCTTCTAAGCAGGTCTCCAGCACTCAAATGAGTAAATCCGAAGGTCTCAACAATTTTTTCACATTGTGTACCTTTGCCACTACCAGGACCACCTAAGAGTGCAGGAAGACAGTCAAATCACCACACAAAAAGCAATTACAGAAGTTTCCTAGAAAAGCTTTTTTCTGAATTTTAGTAGAAAGCCCATTCGTGCATTAACTAAGCCTACGAGACAACTAGTTAAACTACACCATTCAATTTCTCAAGAAAATTGATGCTGACTTTTAACTTCAGATTTCTTTAGAATACAGGTAGCCAACACTATAATCAGTCATCTGAATTAACATCCTAGGCTCCAAAGATGCCAATTTACGAGAGAAAGCACAAAATTTCAGATCTTATGAATGACGTTAGAAGAAGTGGAAAGACCCTTTAAATAGGAAAACTAGAGTAATAAAACTTTGGTTAAGCAAGCCACAATGTTGTGTAAAATAAAACCTAATTCAGCCACAAAGCATGTTCTTAAGCAGCTTCAAATTGAAATATTAGTACATGGGATGAAAAAGAGTATAGAAGATTTGAATGAGAAATTGTTACCTAGGACAAAAGTTATGAATGGTTTTGCCTGAAACAAAAAATACGGGAAATTAAGAAGCCATTTCTTTGCATGATCGAGTAATGAAGTTCAACACTGAAAACTTTTTTTACAAACACAAAAAACTATCATATTATGATAAATGACTTTATAAACAAGAAAAGTACCAAATTATGGAAGAATATGAACAAATATCGGGTTGAATAAATGGAACTTGATAAAATGAAAGCTTGTTTACTACGTTCAAATGGTTTGGTATTTTCGATAAATTGAAGCAATCAGCCACCGGTTTTGCAGACTTCAACACATACGTTTACATTTACTGCACAGAAAATCAAGTGGAAACTGACTAAAGTTCCGGTGCGAGTGTTTGAGTTGTATCAAAACTGAAAAAAGTTTTTACATATTGTCAATTTCGATATTGAACTTCAAATGCCTTGCAAACAATCAAATTTATACCTGTGTGCGTTCTCTCGTAAATGTTTCCAAAAACTTGAATGCGCATTCTCCCTGCATCCAACGAAAGAAAAGATATGAAAACACATCTCTGTTGGAAAATTTTCAAAAAGAAATGGTTATAGAATTTGGACGAAAAATTGCAATGGTTTAGTATGTGTCTTTTAGTAAAAAAATATGTTAAAGAGTTGAAACGTGTGGAAGTTGAATGCTTTATGTTGAAAGGTTGTGACCCTTTATAAAGAAACAGCTTTTGAATGGGTTGTAATTGTTTGTGAACAATTACATTGGTTCCAAAGAGACATGATTTTTGAGAAAGTTACAACTTATTAAAGTGTTAACCTTTCATAAATAGTTGCATAACAATATATAAATAAGCCTTTGTTAAGCCATTTAAAAGTGAAGCCGGACAGAACAACAATGCAAAGTTGAAAAAAGAACAATAAATGTTCTCTAATACTTCCCACCACCATTTATACACAACTAAAGTTACTGTTATATATATTACAGATTTAGAACTTTAATTATCTTAAGTGCTCTTTAAAGTCAAAGGTTTTTTTCGATTGTCTTCATGAATGCACACTACAAAAAACAAAACACTTAATTGTATCTTGGAAGCATAGTTACTGAACCCTAATGCATCACTGAATTGGTAGGGATAAATAACGTCTTAAAAACAACGACTTAAAGTGATACCTTGAAGCCAAAACCAAAAGCTATATTATTTAATATGATTTTGCAGTATCATAATTAATGACTTTGAAGACTTGTTTTAAAGATCATTGAGATCAACAATCAACAACAGTTTTAAAGAATTTTCTCCAACAATCTTATGACGCTATTTTGTTAAGTTAACTTATTGTTGGATTTACGAATAGTAAGAAATTTCTAATAACTTAATTTTCTTATTTATGAAGCATAATTATGAATATGAAAATCTCTATGAATAAATGTTCATATTTAAATTATTGGTTCTTTATATGTGTATGGTTTTGCATTTAAGATATGCATATAATTTATTTGATGAGTAACTTGATATTAATTATAAAAAAATAAGTATATTATGCATTTATTTAAATAATGCATTTGAATATATGTACGGATCAAGTCATATGAAAATTGATCAATATTATGAAGTGATTGCATATGCATATGCTCCACCAATGAAATATATATGTTTATCCTAACTTCTTCTAATATAGAAGCTAAATGATTCGAAGTTAATATCTCTTATATAGTTGTACTTATATATTAACAAAAATAGATGTTTTGATGCGTGTAACTAGACGTAAAGTGATGAATTGGTACATGAATTTAATATACAATTAAGTATAACTGTTGCTACTAGTAAAATCATTGTTTTATGTCAGGTAACAGAAGAACTGGATATACCCCTAATGCTAAAAAACCTTGCAAAGGATATAATTAATAATAGGATGGAACAAAAGCCAACCTTAGATAGATCACCAATGATGAACCCAACACTTAAATGGCTGCAATTTTGCCTCCTAAACATTTTTCTTAAGACTAATAGAGAATTGAGCGCCATGGTACTTTTATGAATGTAAAGTCAAGCATGCTAAATGCGAATGACAACTGAATGACCCATTGCCATCACTACCGAATGGAAATGAAGGAGAGAGGAGCTAAACCTGATTGAAAAATGATTTTGAAGAGGAGATCAATTGATAAGGTGAAACGAAATGCCGCCACATTTTGTATTTAGTTTAGAGCCAATCTGGGTTGTCAAAGTTGCTTCTGGGTTTCCTTTTTCATTTACGCATTTCGTCGAACAGGTATGCTGCTACTTTAGCTTATTAAGGGATTGTTAAAAGCTTGGTCAAGTAATAGGTGCGATACACGCACGAAAATATAAAGCGTATCATATTATCACTGCCCTTGCCCACGTACTCTTGTTTGCAATCTGACACATGTAATAGATGAGGCCCGGTCCAACACAAGATCAAAATATTTTTGCTATTCATTTTAGTTTCTTTGAAATTATATATGTTCCTGGATTCTTGGTACGTGTTGATTCACTTCTGTTATATCAAAAATAAATGTAATAATTTTTAATAAAATATATAATTATGTACTATTTTTTAAAATAATAATTAATAAAATTCATTTAAAGTATTTATTTATAAAATAACGGATAACTACCATTAGTTTTTATAGGGTGGCCACGGTCAGATACTTAAAAGTATTTAGTCATTTTAGTTTCTTTGAAATTAGTTTTCATTTAATAATTAATAAAATTCATTTAAAGTATTTATTTATAATAATTTTATTATTATTGTAATAAAAATAAAGATATATATTTTTATTATTAATAAATTATTTTAATATGTTAAGAGTTTTTTTTTCCCTAATCTAAATGAAGGGATGATTGATCAAAACAACTTATCATATATATAAACGAATCCGAGTGATATGAATGTGGTGTTTAGCTAAATTAAAAAATTAAAAAAATTAAAATTTATAATTATAAAAATAACTTTTTTTTATGTACATCTAATATATTTTTAGTATTAAAAAATCTATTATTTATTTTATTTTAAACGACGTTCAATTAAATAATGTTTAATATTATTGAGTATTAATTTTAATAGAGATATTTTTTAAATTAAAAACTGGTACTAATTTGTGAAAAAATGCTTAAAGAATATTAACATTACAAAAATAAAAAGTATGGTATATTATTTCATTTTTAATGACATTTACTTAGACGCATTTTAATGATAAAAATCATCAATTTAAATTTCATTTAATATTATTATGATATTATTTTTATTGTTTTAAAATTTTAAAATATTATTTTTTAAAATTTTTTAAAATTATTTTGGATCTATTATCTTATTCAACTTTTCAACCAAATTACCAAGCTTATGGATAAAAATGTTATAAATTACTAAAAATAGATATTTTTGATTTATGCACCCACATTTTCAAAGATTTTGACACATTTATGAAAAATTTCTACCAAATTTCTAATAATTCTATCAAATTTTTGAAAAAATATTGTTGTACGCAGACATGTCAATTGTAACTGGTAAATACAAATGTGAAAAATATGATTGACGTATACACTTAAAAACAAGAAAGAGAATAATTCAGGCGGATATTGATGTAACTAATATAATCACATCTAAGATATTTAATAAAATATTAAAATAATTGATTTTATAAAAATGAAAGTTGTTATTTAAATTAAATGTTCTTTATTTATTCAAGGGTAAATAAATCTATAAAAAGCAAGTGAAAAATATGTTATATTTGTTAAAATAAATATATGTTTAATTTGAATAGTTGTTGAAATTCATTTTAAATACCGTTCACATATAATCATTTTAGATATGATTATATTTTCATTTCAAGCAAAGCAAATAAATGTTTAGATGATCGTTAACCAAGAAAAATTCAAAATAACATATTTTCATGATATATATATATATATATATATATATAATCAACAAACATTATCAATACGGGTTCATATTTTTCTAACATATACAAACATTAATCAAATTGTTCAAAATTTAAAGAATTTTAGATAAATATTTATATTTTTCATATAAAAAATTTATTAAAAAATAATTGAAAATGAAAATGAAAAAAACAAAAAGATAAATTAGAATAACCAAAAAAAAATGTTAAAAAATATATTAGTGAAAAATTCAAATATTCAAATAATATTGGCAGAAATTTTGAAAAACAAATAATGTAAAAATAGAACCCCAAAAAAAATTGAAAAAAGAAAAAGAAACTATTTGAATAAAGAAAGGAAGTGGGGATGAACAGGGTGGAGATATAAGATTAGTATTAGTGTTTTTTTTTTCTTTTTTTAAATACAATTAGTCAGAAAAAAGCAAATAATGTTTAATATTGAATAATTATACAGAGGAGTGTTTATAGGATAGAAGTTGTTAAATTCAAGCTTATTCAATTTAATTCAATTATCTAAATAAATTGTAGAATTTTCATCCAAAATGGTAAGGTGATTTGTTTTCATTTAATTCAATCAAATTATTTAATTGAATACATCGAATTAATTTTAATATATAATGTATTTTATATTTTTTTGATTGTTGATGATAATTTATTCTAATTTTTTATTAACAATCATAATTGTTTGATATATAATAGTCATAAATATCATAATGTAAATACTACAAATTATTAATATCACAATCATAAACTAACATAAATAAATATATAATCATGTCATAAATGTGAAAGGGAGAACTCAATGATATTTAAATCTTTCAACTTTACAAGTTAAGTAAATAAAAATAAATTAAATAATAAAAATCTTATCAAAACAAATATAATTAAGCATCATTTAATTTTGATTAACTCATATCGGATTATAGTTAACGAAAAACAATACAATTAACTGAGTAATAATTATTCTATCTAATCTAATTCTCAAAATTTAAAGAGTTAAGTCTGGGCAACCATTTAACTCACAAGTTAGCTTTTGGGTTAAAAGTTAGATCTGGGGTTCTAAGATGGTATTAGAGCTAGGCTCTTGGTTTCTTCGTATTCCCATCGGTCCTCGTGCCGTAAATCTGGATTGTACCGTAAATCCGGACTCTAGTCGATGTGGAGTGGAGATGTTAAATCCCACATTGGCTAAGAGTAAGGCAGCAGTACTGCTTATAAGTCTGGACAACCCTCTAACTCATAAATTAACTTTTAAGTTAAGAATTAGGTCTTAATTTTTAAGATTTTGCATCGAATAAGTTTGTTTGTAGAGACGTAGAAATAGGAAAACCGAATTACAACCAATGAAATTGGTATTTTATATTATTATTTATTTAATGTAAATATATTAAATGAATAAAATTCATAAAGCTATATATATATCTTCCCGATTATTATAGTCGAGAGATGAATAATAGTTCTCTTTTGCATTACATATCTCAGACACAAAAGTGATAAATAAGTTTTCATCCTCATCGAGACATTAATTCTTTGAAATTCATGTTAGCGTGTATTAAGATTGCTTTATCCAGTACTAATTAAAAATTAAATAAGACTTCACTAACTAAGATGATATAAGAAAGCAAATAATTAATAATCAAAACTAGAAATTAATGTCGGTCAGGTGGGTCTCGACAAGTCATGGGCATGAGGGAATCAGGAAATAAATTACTATATATACTTTAGCCCTTTGGTAATTAAATTGGGATTAATTAACGTTTTTAATTAATGCATCATTGCATGGCAAAACGCCAAAACCCATGGGTTTGCTTCCTTTACAATCTAAAGTTGATCTATTATAGCTTTCTCAACCAACGCACTTGAAAGTTTTGTACAAATTTTCAATGAAAAAGATTACATCCAAAGACATTTTAGTTCATGCACCCTTAATATTTATATATCATATATGAACTAATTTTGGGTTATGACGATTGAGCAACTCAAGCATTACATCATTAATAAGCATTTTAATTTGATTTGATATTTTTTTTTAAAAAGACCCAACAATTATTGATTAATTCCATTTTTAACTTTTTTAATTATTTTTTTATGTGGGGTACTTTCTATTGTCACGTACAAGAATGTGGCACACATGGAAATCCACCATGTATATAAAGGTGGTTGTGTTGGAGCTTTAGATTAATATAGCCAAAAAGAGCACTAGCTAGTACTAGTAGTACTATAGTAGTATAGCAAGTGAATATATATTTATAATGGGAAGGAAGCCATGTTGTGACAAGCTTTTTGTGAAGAAAGGAACTTGGACTACCGAAGAGGATAAGAAATTGGTAGATTTCATGCTCCAATATGGCCTATGTTGTTGGAGAGCCGTCCCTAAGCTTGCTGGTCTCCGCCGTTGTGGTAAGAGTTGCCGTCTCCGTTGGACTAATTACCTCCGGCCTGACTTAAAACGGGGCCTCCTTAATGAAACTGAAGAACAGCTAGTTATTGACCTTCATGCCTCACTTGGAAATAGGTAAAATCAATATTCTTAATATTATTTTTTATTCAAAGATATTTTAAATTTAAATTATATAAACCAATTTCCACATTCATCTTCTAATTACAAACTTATCAACTTTTACATGGTTACTTACACTTTTAGTTATAAATACGATATATAAATAATATCACATTTATTTAACATTTTTATTTATATTTTTACAAAGCTAACAAACATATATTCATTTCTATTATAACAAAAATAAATATATGATTTTTTAAACTAAAGTAATAAAAATAAAAATTTATATATGAAAGAGTTTTAGACATGCAATTAAATCTTTATTTATTGTATAAGTTGATAAAGTATTCCTACTTTTGTACATATATAGATGGTCGAAAATAGCTGCGAATTTGCCTGGAAGAACAGACAATGAGATAAAGAATCACTGGAACACATACATAAAGAAAAGGTTAATAAAAATGGGTATTGATCCAACCACACACGAACCTCTCGATTACAAACAACAAGTAGTCATGACTGGTACTATTCCACAAGATGATCATGAAGAGCTTTGCAATAATGATAAAGATAATACTCAATCACCAGCTAATAGTGATGCTACTCAAAATTGTGAGCAAGATGATCATGAGAGCTCCATAAACAATTTTAGCAGTAGCCAAAGTATAAGCGAAGAATATTCATCCAGCAATAGTGAAACTCAGCCTTCAAATGCTAATAACAACAAAATTGAAGACCCTTTAATGAATTACATATTATCCGATGCATTTCTAGAAGATTCTTCTTGGGATTTTGCTCTGGCTATAGACAACACATATTCTTTTGATTCTGGAGTTTCACCTCTATCGATCAGCTCAACTTTGTCATTTGAGGATTTTGAAGAAGAGAACTTTGGTGTTGGTGTTCTCAGGGGCAATATTGATATATTTTCAACTTCTGGAAATAAACGAAATTATCAAAATTAAAATTGCAAGCAAAATGTAAAGGAATGGGTTTTGTAAATACAAATGTATATTTTTATGAAAGTGTGGACTCTAAGTTCACCATAATAATAAAAAAGTTAAAAACTGCATGTGAGATTTCAATTTCCAGATGATCTCTTTCTCTGAAAATTCTAGTTACTTTTAAATAGTACGTATGACTATGATTAAGGTATCCTTCAAACGAAATATACCCAACTGAATTATTCAATTAATTTGTCATTGTTTACACTAATTAAATATAAATGAATCATCAAATTTGAACATCTACAACTAATGTAAATCTGTGATTGTCTGTTTATATCTATCTAAATACAAATATTATGATAAAATTTATTAATATTATAATTGTATCACTTATTAAATTAAACTTTCAAGATTGAAATTTATGATTTTTATTAAGTTCATATGATATTAGAGTTTCACTGGCCACAAAAAAGAAAAAAAAAAACTTTGAATTTTCCCTTAAAAAAATGATACAAATAAAATATAATATAACATAATAAATTAAAAATATAAATTATTGATGTTTACAAAATACAAAGACACATATTTTGAAAAAAATATATTAAAGATAAAATCATTAAATGCTATGGAATTTAACACTTTCTATATACATCTGAATGTGGCCAATTAGAAGCTTTCAGTGGATAGGAATGTATCAAAATAAGATTACCCTACAATAACTTTAATATGACAAACCATCAAAACAATGAACATAAATTCATTAACGGTTGGTACGCTGTCTTTCACCTAAAAAAGTGTTTTGAGATGTGTGTCAGTTCAAATGTTCTGAACATTTTTTTCCTCAAATATTTACTCTGCGCGCGGACCCATCGTCAATTAGGTAGCATCCTATAAAAATGATAAGGTTTATTATTAAAAGCAAACGATGTCGTACCAAAAACCTCAGCCCATTAATTAATAAAGAAGGTGCTGGGTGTAATTTGAAAATAGGCATCGACAGAAGTTAAAAGAAAACTACCAACGTGTTTGTTACACTCAATCGTATATATTTGATTTAGACATATAGAGTATCTAATATTCAAGTATTAATTACAGGCAAATAAATAATGTAATTATTTAAAATTAAAAATCAGTAACTAGACCACCAGTCTTAAAAGATGATGAAAAAAAACAGTAAACCTTATAGTATAGACTATAGAACAATACGTAAGAATAAGGTGTAAATTCATGTTTACATAAATTTATACTTATATTTGTATTTATATTCATGGTGGAGCTTTATAGGTATTAGGTGGGGTTATAGTTAAGGTCAAAAATTCATGTATATTTTAAATTTTAAATAAATATTCTATTTACAATGATATATTGTATTTAATTTTTTTGATATATATTTTGATATATTAGATGGCAAATAGGAAAAAGTGATATTATAAACATCAATTAGTTACACATATATAATTATAATAATATATGGTATACAAAAATATTTATTAAATCTTGATAGTGTAATCTAAATATATTTCATATATTTAACTTTAATTCATGATAATAAAATAACAATATCAAATATTATATAAATAAAAATAAAAAAATGTGATAATAAAATCAAAACTAAAGTTTTAAGATTTTTTTTATCTTCAAAGTTTTCATATATTGTTTAATTCTAAAATTTTATTTTCGTTAATATTATATTATTTCACATTTTATTTTAAATTTTTTAATACGAACATTTTAATATTTTCATTTTGTCGGTCTAAGAAAATAAGAGCAACAAACACAAACAAAAAATGTATGTATTTGTTAATATTTTATTTTTAAAAAATATGTATTTTTAAACATATTCTTAAACTTAAAATCCTAAATTAAATCTTATTATTTATGTTTTAATTTTTTTTAGTTTTAGTTTCTAACCTTGCACTTGCATGATATTAATACTTATTAAATTGTTATATTTTTATTCATGTTATATCATTTTTGTTATTAGTTATAATGTATTAAATTTGTGTCTTTTTCGTAACATAACATGAAAAATTTATCTTTAATTGAAAAGAATTCACCATAACTTTTATCCTTTTACTAGATTTATATCATGTTATATTTTTTACTCTTAAATATTTAAATTTAATTTTTTATTTTATATAAAAAAATTACGCTTTGACCCATCTCAAAATATTTTTCTAGTTTCATTCGTGCTTATATATAATAAATGTAGAGTATCACGTGTCAATATTTTTTAAATTATTTTAATATATGATATATCACAATTAATACAAGTATACATTTATATACAATCAAGATTTAAAAATGTTGTTGGCGATAAAAACTTTAAATCTTTTTAAGAAAACTATAAAAGCTCTCAAAATCATGAAATTTATTTATAAAACTTTATAAATTATCAAAATAATCAATTATTTATATTTTTAAACTAGTTTTTAATTAATACATATATTTATAAAATTTATTGTATTCTATTTAATCAATAAGTTAACTAATGAGTAAAAATATTATAGAATAACTAATAAATTTTGAAATAATTATTTAGATTATAATTTTTAATATTATTATAAAAAGATAAATTTAAAGGTAAATTATTTACAAAATAAAAAATTATATTTTATAAATATTTGTCAATATTTTGTTGACAATTTCACAACAACATCTACAATTTTTATGATATTTTAATAAAAAATGATTTTTTTATACTTTTCTACAACCATATATATATTTTTTTGTTGATAATATCAAGACATTCTTAACATTTTAATTAAAAAATATAAATATCATAATTTGATATCAAAATGTATAAAATAATATAATATCATAAACATTTCAATACTTATATACAAATTATATTTTTCATATATGATATAATATCATCTAATATTACCACAAATCTAATATTACCACAAATCTAATATTGTCACAAATAGATTTTACTATCGCAATAATAAAATTTAATTTTTTTTTTGATTTTATCATTAATTATAAATTTATATTATTTTTATCGAATAAAATGAAGAATTATTATATCAGTAATTATTTTTTGAAATAAAACTCTATAAAGTCATCATTACTGCTTTGATGACGATGATGATATGTGCACGCAAAATCATCACGTCATTTCATTTGGGATTATTAATTATTAAAGAGCATACTAAGCGTAAGATATTAGTTTTTTCGTCATTGATGATGTCATGATTTACATCGATGAAAACGAAAGGTAATTGTGATAATTTTTAAAAAAATAACAAAAATAAATTTTTAAAATTTATAAGTATCTTTTTATAAAATAAAACAATTTATTTCATTTTAAAAGTTACGACACCGTGTAAATAAAACTAAAATCAATTAAATTTAATTATTATTAAATATTATTTAAACACTATTTTTATTGTTATAAATTTTAAACATTATTTTTTATAATTTTCTTTTAAAATATAACGATCAACTACTATTTTAAAACAATAATTAAATTAGTAGGAAACATAACGTCACTTACACTACTAGCCTTTCATACCACAGTGCCACCGATTGGGTATTACCGCCTCAGCTGCCCATATAAATCGATCTCCACTTTTCACTGAAACCTGACGGCTACGAATAAAAGGCAGTACCATATTCATACCTCCGGGTCCGAGGCATGTCTGTTTCAATCCAGTTCCACCACACTCCAAAATTTGGATCCACTATGTATACTTCGGGAACTTTGGTAGTTACCTTTTGTAAGTTACACTTAACTATTTTATCTTTTGCAAGGAACATTATACCTGAAACTTAATAACTAACATATCACTCAAAACCAATTATACCTGAGACACTACATTTCAAATCAATTCCATTAAAACCACTTTTAAAAAAACACATCTAAGAACACAAAAATTAAAATGAAATTCATAGCCTATTGTTGAAATAAACTTTACTAGTTTGATGATGTTGTATCTGCATGGACAGGCCTTTAGTTATGTCTTATATAATCCAATGATCCTTTTATTAGCTCTGAGGGGTTGACCAAAAAAAAAGCTCTGAGTGACCAAAAATACAATGATTACTAATTTATATACGAGGAGAATTCTCCATTTCTACGAGATCAGTAAACCATACAAGTACAAGCTAAATAAGACTCTCGGTTAGAGTTTTACTTTCCACTGTCACTATCCATTTACGTATGATGGAATTCACATCTTCTGGCAATTCATCATGGGGACAATGGCCTGGAATTTCAAAAGAATAAACAAATAAATACCATAGTAATCAAAATTAAGCCAAGGTGCAAATTTAAGGAAGCGAATTTGAAGTTTAATGAGAGTTTTGGTCACCAGCATCCAATTCCTTTATCAGTACTCCAGCACAATGTTTTCTAAGCATAGCCAACTTAAGCCTGGAGTTAGATATTGGATCTTTCATTCCCTAATGTAGTAAATAATGTATTAAGAAGAGGAAACAAACCCATGTATTAATATTACTGGAATATTAAAACCAGTAACTATTGTCAAGACGTTACCTGTATAATTAAGACCTTATCTTCCAATCCTTCCAAGAGAAAATTAAGGGGAATGGAGAGATCAAAGCTAAAAATGCTTTCCAGGACCACGAGCACCCCAGGATCATATGACTATGATTATGTTAAGTTGATGACCTTGATAAAATAGATATGTTTTTCTTGGAAACTAAAAGATACCATCATGGGCATACAAATACAAACATACTTAAGCTAAGGGGAGGATACTGCTCGTATCATCTCATTGATAAGCCAATCATCTGCTCTATCTGTTCTCTGTGGAGCAAAGTACAGTAAAGTTAAATGTTGTAATAGATCTGGAGGTAATGTAAATAAGTGAAAGCAGTGTAGTCAGACTCACAGTTGGGTAGCAACCCTTCACTATGTCTTTAATTCTTGATCTTAGGAAGAGCAAGAGGATCCGAGCTCCTAACCATGCAACTCCAGAAGTTTGTCTCTCCTGAAAAAATTATTCATCTAAAAAATTCAGAGCCAGGTTCTTGAACAACAGAGATGCAAGTTTTGAGACATCAACATTCAGCAACATCCACCATAAAACTTGAATATAGATAATGGTATCTATTTAACAAATGTACACTGCATTGCCATAGAAAAGTTGTTTACTTAAACTAGTATTTGGGTATAGATCTCGTATTGTTATATTTGAACTTACTCGAGCAAGTGGCGCAAAGGAATATCGTGGAACAACATTGCCAGCACTGTTTATAATGACAACAGATTTTGCCAAAGCGGGCCAAAATCGCGTAAATAGAGCAATAAAGTAACCTGAAGATGGGAAAATAGTAACATGCTATAAGTAGATAGCCATATCTCCTCAATGATGCAAATAAACAAGGAAAAAAGTGTGAGAACATATATAGAAACAGGCGAGACAAATTAAAACATACCACCAATAGAATTGCCAACAAGATGCACTGGTTCCCCTACAACTTCAACAACAAAATCTCTGAGCAACTCTGCCCACATGAGTTCAGTGTACACAGCATTTGGCTTTTCTGATTTCCCAAATCCTAAAATTGTGACAGCCCAAACTCGATTCCCTCCTTCAGCTATACCATAAATGTTATCACGGAAATGCTCCAAAAATGCACCAAAACCATGTACAAGAAGCAAAGCAGGACCTTCATGACCGGCAACTGTGTACTGACAAAAGCCAGATTCTTAATGTACGGTTTAACAACACTAAAATCTAGGATCTAGGTTATTAAAAATGAACATTTGTTTGCCATAGAGTAACTTTGACAAAGAACAAAAGCATTAAACTAAGCGTTAAGCAGTTTAAACCAACATTACCTGAACTAGAAATCCATTCCATTTCCAATACCGAATTGGATAGTTTCTCTTATTACTTATTTGACTTTTTAAGGCCACAAGCCAGTACCACTGCCACACACAAAAATCAGATAATTCAAATAATCTTGTACAAACAATACCAAAAGTGGCAATCACCAAGAGGCAACCTTGGTGAACAGATATTAGAATTTGTCTAAGTACTTATTTGTAAACACTAGCACCTCTATTGAGGAAACAGCATCGACTGCTGCAGAAATAGATATTGCTGAATATCCAAAGGATGAGAGGAATCCAGCATTTTGTTCCTTCTCATACTTGATAGCTTCGTGATGGACTCTCCTTCTAGATGTGATGCCAAGAGAAAGGGCAGGGCCAAAGAGTTTTTGAAATGAAGCTCCTTCCCTAATTTCTGTACAGCGCACCTTTTCATGAACCCTGTAGGAAAGCAAAACTTTCTTTTTAATACAAAATCGGATTTCAAACTCAAATCTCATTTCAACTTCACATCCAAAAATACAGTTATGCATTATTGACAACACATAATCACATTCACATCATGGAAAAAGATACAACATACTCCTGCCAGTCATCCCTAGCCGTTCCCTCCAAATAACGCAAATATGCTGCCAGTCCATTCAATACAGAGTTCGTCCCACCTCCAACGACACTTCCTCTTTGAGTGATAAAAACAGATTTATCTATTCTCTTTCTCCGCAAACTCTGCTTATGTTCAACACTCCAATCATTTTGATTGATCTCCACACGCTCCAATACATCTTTCATCAATAAGGTTTCGGCTGACTTGTCCTTCCTTACAAATTCCTTCAATTCATGGAAGGTGGGAATAGAACCTATTCAACAGCACAGTTACTACTCTCATTGACACTTGGAAAATCCAAAAAAAATTATATCTTCAATCAAAATTGTTAAAGAGAATAAGCAAAAAATAATACAAAGTAGACAGAGAAGGCTAAACAAGAATTAAGAAGGCCTGGGAAGTGGGAACTGACCCCAATCCAGTCCGAAGTTTGCAGCAGGTAGTTCTGGAGGTGGAATTGGAGAAGTTACTTGCAACTGAAGCTTCATGAAGTCATCATATGAATCGGGGAGGTCCATCAAGCTCTGCAACAGAACCAGAGAAAGAATAACTAAGTCCCCACGAGGACCAATAACATGTAATGTAATCCATCAAAAGTGAGAACTGTAACAGTATGTTAGGGGATGGGCCAACAATGATTTTATACATCTAACACTCCACAGATCTACATCTTTGATACCATGCAAAGGATATCAGAGAGTAATAAAGGAAAGCTTCTGCTATTAATCAATAGTAGATCGTTACAACAGGGTAGTATGCTATTTACAAGTATATTACCTATGAACAGATACTAACTAATATATCCAATAAGAACAAGGAGAGCATAATCACAGTTACCTTGACGTCATAAAATGGAGTCCGCCACTGAACAATGTCTGGGCACTCATCCAGTGAAGACAGTGCCTTTAACGTCTCATGGGTGATATGCATCAGCTCCCGCATTTCGTACTCAACCTCCTCCTCCTCATATACGTGGGTGGCTTGAACCTGTTGCAATTCCTCGGCAGTGAATTTTCAGCTAAATATATATATGGAAAAATTACAGCAAATACCCCTGAAGTTTTATAAAACTGCAAAAAAAATGCATCAACTTTAGAAAATAGACAATTACAACCACTAATTTAGTATTATATTACATTATCCTCATCCTGATATCTTGATTTTACCATTTTATTTTTAAACAACTCCCTTAAAAAGATTTATAAAGTCACTAACAATGGATGTAATTGTTATTTTCTAAACTTGAAGGATCTTTTTGTTATTTTAGTAAACTTGAAGGGAGGCCTTGTAATTGACGCTATATATAATGATGATGAGTGCAAAAAGGATTTTCAGAGCAAGCAAGCAAATAAAACCAAAACTGTATTGTAACAAGAACCTCTTGTACGACTTGTCGTATGACATTCTCAACAATCCCCAACCTGATCATCAAATCAGAACCCTGATTTCTCAACGAGTTTCTCAAATCGTCCAGAGCAAAAACAACCATTTCCAACATCTCATCAGAAAATCCTGTGAATTTTTTACAAAATCGATGAATGAAAAACCTAGAGCTAATTATTAATCAATAGGCTATCTTTGTGAATTTGAATCTCAGAAAGAGAGGGAAGCTTACGGCGAAGAATGCGATGATCAAATACGTAGAGAGGGACTAGTGCAGAGTGCTGAGAGGCGACGACAAGGCCCGGGTGATCGTCAACTCGGAGGTCATGCTTAAACCACACAATGGCCGTTCCTCGCTTCTCCTTTTCTCTCTGAATCGCGGAGGACATTTGAGCGCGGAGTAGTGTGGAGATACTGTAGCGTCGGGAAGGTGAGTAGCAAGGAGTGTGTGGAGACAGGGAAAGAGAGGGAAAGCGAAGGACAGTGAAGAGCGACGCCATGGGAAAGAAAGAGTGTGAAGCAACAGTGGATGTCCCATTAAGGAATCAGTGATTGTGAATTCGCGCGCGGTTTTATTCACAGAGAGAGAGAAAGGGGGGGAGTTGTGTGGCGCAAAAGAAATGGGAGATCATTTGCGTTAATACTTCAATAGAATTGGGTTGGAAATAATTTGTGGAGGAAAAAACTATACACCGGCTCATCCTAATATTTTGAGGAAAAATTTCACACAGTGATTCGTTAATGTCGTTTAATTGATTAAAATAGAGTAAATTAATCTGTTAATTTTTAAAAAATAAATCAACTAAAAATAAATTATATTATTTTACTAAATTTTTTTTTTTAAAAAATCCTTTGTAAACGCCATGCTCAATACTTTATCTTCATAAGATACCTATAGCCCTTTACACCATATGCAGCTCTTTTCAATGGTACTCATTGAATCTCATTTTCATCCACGTGGAAAAATATACGGTTATAAAAAAAATAAATTTGTTCACAGGATAACTTCATAAATTAAAATAGAACAAAAATAACACGAAAAATTATTTATGTGTAAATTTTTTTTTAAATAAAAGTAACAAACATGTGACCCGTAAACTACTTAAAATTTTCATTATAATAAGATTAGATTATACAATTCAACTTTAGGTATATCTATTACAAAAATACAATAAATATGTATATTTAATTTGTGTGTTTTAACTTCACAAATTAACTTTCTCTCAATTTTCTTTTTTAAGAAATTTTTTCTGTTGAGTTTTCTTTTCCTCTCGGCTTATGTAATTTCTATTGAATATTGAGATTGAAGCAAAGGCTTTTTATAAAGCCAAAAGCTTCATTCTTCACGCAGGATTATATGGAGACTTTTGTGATTTTTTTTTCTTTTCTATTTCTTCTTTCGGTGCCATCTTTGTTGACTAATCCTATTTTTCATTTCTTTCTTTGCTGCTAGCCCACATAGTTGGACCAACAAATCTCCTCATACACCTTATATGGGACATGGCTCTTACACAGCTGTAATCTTTCTACAGATAATAAGCTTTTCTTTAGTCACGGTCTTTGTCATCATATTTGTCCCGTTATCATTGGTGTGAAACTTCTCAACTTGCAGTAGTTTATGTTCCAACACATCACGAATTCAATGATACCTTACGTTGATATGTTTAGACCTTGAGTGGAAGGTTGGGTTCTTGCTAAGGTGAATTGCACTCTCACTCTCGCAATAAAGAACATAGTTTTCTTGGTTTTGATGCAATTCTTGTAGAAACTTTTTCATCCACAGGATCTCTTCACAACCTTTAGTGATTGCAATGTATTTTGCTTCTGTGGTACTTAAGGCAATACACTTTTGTAATTGTGATTGCCATGAAACAACTCCCCCTCCAAATGTTATTAGATACCCGGATATAGATTTCCTCGTATCTACGTCGCCAGCCATATCTGAATATGTATGTCCTTCTAATATAGGTTTATTATTACCAAAGCATAAACAATGACCGGAGGTTCCTTTGAGATACTTGAGTATCTATTTGATAGCTTCCCATATTCCTTTCCAGGATTTGATAGGAATCAACTCACAATGCCAACAACATGTGCAATGTCTAGTCTGGTGCATACCATAACATACATTAGACTACCAACGGTCGATGCATAAGGCACCTTACTCATCTCTAATATCTCCTCCTCACTTGAGAGACTTTGACTCACATTAAGCTTGAAATGGCTCGCAAGTGGACAACTAACAGGTTTAGTTTTGCTCATGTTGAATCTTTCAAGAACTTTTTCAACATACTATTTCTGGGAGAGCCAGATCTTTTGTTTTTTCCTGTTGCGGGTAATCGTCATGCCAAGAATCTACTTGTCAGGTCATAAGTCCTTCATTGCAAAGGACTTGCTTAACTCCTTCTTCAACTTGTTAATCTTGTCAATATTTTGACCTACAATTAACATGTCATCAACATAAATTAGAAGAATAATAAAATCACCATCGGAGAATTTCTTGATGAATACGCAGTTATCAGCCGTCGTTCTGTTGTATTCATTTTTCTCTATGAATAAGCCGATCTTTTTTGTACCACTCCCTTGGTGCTTGCTTCAGACCATACAAGCTATTCTTTAGTCTACATACTAACTTATCTTTGCCTTTTACTTGAAAACCTTCGGGCTGCTCCATATAGATTTCCTCATCAAGATCACTGTGTAAGAATCTAGTTTTTATGTTAAGTTGTCAAACCTTCAGATTAAGACTACCTGCCAAACCAAGAACAACTCAGATCGAGGACATTTTAACTACTGGTGAGAATATTTCATCGAAGTCAACGCCTTTCTTCTGCTCGAATCATTTCACAACAAATATTGCTTTGTAGCGTGGTTGCGAGCTGCCTTCTTCACTTTTGATTCTATACACCCACTTGTTCTTGAGAGCTTTTCTTCCCTGTGGTAGTTTCATCAGGTCAAATGTGTGGTTCTCGTGTAGAGATTTCATTTCTTCTTGCATGGCTTTTAACCACTCAGTCTTATGTTGATCAGTGATAGCTTCGTCATAACTCTCTGGTTCCCCCCCTTCAGTGAGCATCACATACTCGTTAGGAGAATATAAACAACTTGGTTGTCGTACTCGGGTAGATCTTCTTATCTATACTTCTGGTTGGACTTGTTCAGAAACTTGTTCTAGTTCTGAACTGCCAACTAATGGATTAACATCATTAGTATCTGGTGTAACTCCCCAGCCATCAGGATTTATTAGTGGAAAGACTAGGTCTAGATTAACTGGAATTTCATCTCACTGTGATTTCTCGAATTTCTCAAAATCCTCAATCGTTTGGTCTTCAAGAAACACCATGTCTCTACTTCTGACAATCCTGTTGCTAATAAGATCCCAAAGTTTGTAGATAAATTCTTCATGGGCATATTCCATAAAGATACACTACTTTGCTTTTCCATCCAACTTGGACCGCTCATCTCTTAGGATGTGAATAAATGCTCTGCAGTCGAATACTTTCAAGTGTTTGTAAGAAACATCTTTCTTCGTCCAAACTCTTTCCGATACATTGTAGTTTAGTGGAACTGATGGAAAAAGGTTGATTAAATTGATTATTGTCCTCATTGCCTCCCCCCAAATAGTGTTTAGAAGTTTTGCATTTGAAAGCATACACTTGACTCTTTCACAGATGGTTCTGTTCATTCTCTCCACGACATCGTTGTGTTGAGGTGTCTTTGGTACTGATTTTTCCAGCCTCATGCCAAAACCTCTAGAGTACTCCTCGAATGGTCCACGATACTCATCACCATTATCTGCACGTACACACTTCAAATATCTGCCAGTTTATCTCTCCACTTTTATATGAAACTGCTTGAAAACTTCATACACTTGATCTTTAGTTTTCAACAGAAAAGTCCATACTTTTCTAGAATGGTCATCAATAAAGGTCATAAAAGATTGAGCACCTCCTAATGACTTACAACTCATTGTATAAACATCTGTGTGTATTAAATCTAGAATATTTTCCTTTCTAGATGGTGCGAGACTACGAAATGCAACTCTATATTGTTTTCCCATAATACAGTCAACACAAGTTTGCATAGGTGTACCTTTCATTACTGGCAAGAGCTCATTTTTGGAAAGAATTCTGAGACTTTTTTCACTCATGTGGCCGAGTCGCTTATGCCATAGCTTTGTAGGAACTTTTTTCCTAGTGGTATTTACTTATCCTCTACACAGCCTGGCTTCTGTGATGTAGAGTAATGTATCTTTCTTGCCTTTTGCTACTACCAAATTGCCTTTGGTGAGCTTACATTTTTTTTCGCCAAAATAATTCTTGTAACCATCATCATCAAGCATACCGGTAGTGATCAAATTGAGGCAGATATCAGGAACATGCCTCACATCTTTCAGAAGTAATTTGCATCCAAGATTAGTCTCTAGATAAATATTGCCAATGTCGACAATTTTCGATGCATCATCATTTCCCATCCTCACACGTCCAAAATCACCTTGAGTGTAGGCTGAAAAGAATTTCCGTCGTGAGGTGACATGATAGGAAACGCCTGAGTCAAGTACCCAAGTAGTGTCTTGACATGTAAGATTGACATAATCAAAATCTCGAACAATGACAACTTCTTCAGTGACATTTGTGGTGTCATTTGTTCGAGTTTATGCTTCCTGATTTCTGGATTGTTCCGCCTTTAACCTTCTACATTCTCAAATGAATTGTCCAGGCTTTCCGCAATGATGACACTTATTGCCATGCCTTGATCTTGACTTCGATCATCCTCTTTGTTGATTTTGGTTACAGGGATTTCTACTTTTACTTCTCCCGTGCCATTCTTGCTTGAATTGTTTCTACATGACAAACGCTTCAGTGTCAAGAGTATATCCTTCATCTTTTCCTCGAGACTCTTCATTTAGCATTCTATGTTTTACCATATCCATGGTAAGCTTTCCATTAAGAGTTGAGTTGCTAACTAATACAACTAGAGTATCCCAACTTTTTGGTAGAGAGCTCAGCATCAACAACGCTTGTAGCTCGTCATCTATAGTCATCTTTATAGAGTTGAGTTGATCTACAATGCCTTGGAACTCACTCATATGTTATGATACGTTGCTTCCGTCTCTATACTTTAAATTGACTAATCGTCACATCAAATTAGCTTTATTCTGTGCGGTTGTCCTCGCATATATTTTCTCCAACTTTTGCCAAAGAACGTAAGCATCGTGTTCATTAGCAAAATTTTGTTAAATGATCTTGTCGATCCATTGTCTATTTTGAGCAGCACACTTTCTTTTCAGAATGGCCCATTCAATGTATATAATGTTTACTTCTTTCTCTTTTGGCATTATAATTGGTTTCCATAGATCTTTAATGTATAAAAGATCTTCCATCTTCGGCTTCCAAATTGCATAATTAAATGCGGTCAACTTTATCATATTATATGTGCTCTCCTCCATTTGAATCGTCAGTCAATAGGTTTCATCGAACTTGGTACTTTTGTTATGATAAATAGTACCCTTCAAATAGCATCGATGAATAGTACCCCTGTGAATAGTACCACCGACAGTACAATACAGTATATATGAATAGTGTTGTATATGTAAACAGTACTCTCACTAAAAATAACCAAAGATTTTTTGCTTGGAAAAACTTTCTTAAATGAAAGTAAAACCACAGGACCCGTAGGTCACTTAAAACTTTCACTATAATAAGATGAGATTACACACTTCATCTTTAGGTAAATCTCTCACAGAAATACACCAAATATGTATCTTCAATTTGTGGGATTTAACTTCACAAATTGACTATCTCTCAATTTTCTTTTCTAAGAAATTTTTTCTACTGAGTTTTCTTTTCCTCTCAGTTTCTGTAATTTTTATTGAATATTGAGATTGAAGCAAAGGCTTTTTATAAAGCCAAAAGCTCCATCCTTCACGCAGGATTATATGGAGACTTTTGTGACATTTTTTTTCTTTTCTTTCGATGCCATCTTTGTTGACCAATCCTCCTTTTTTCCTTTCTTTCTTTGCTGCTAGCCCACATAGTTGGACCAACATCATTATATGCCAATTTTCAAAAATTAGACAACACCACCTGAAGTGGATTAATTGTCGATCTGTCCATTGGTATGGAGAAAAGTTCAAAGAAAATCAATAGTGTTGACCCACGTTTTGGCTAGAAATCAACCACACTTCTCCTAGCATTATTGTCGACCATCTCCACTACTAGTAATGCTTTCGTGGTCTATGAAAGTGTTTGGAAACCACCCCTATGGTGAGAGACTTTCGTGTGTGTATATATATATAATATGTTTATATGTAGTATAATAACATAATTACGTATATAAATATTGATTACAAAATAAATAAAAGAATTAACTAAACATTTTTTTATAAACGAGGTTAATATAAAAAGCATTAGTTTAAGTAAGAGGATCCTAAATAGCATGGATTCTCATATGTGATACAACATTTTTGGCTTATATGCAAAGATGACTTCCTTCTATTGTGGTATACCTTATGTTTTTGGTATTTTGAGATCATTTCAATTTTGAAATTATTATGTCAAGCTTTCTTTGAAAATGGAGTTGGTTCATGTTATATGATGTCTCTATGTGCTTATTAATTTTGAAAATTAAAGCGATAGTCATTCATTAGCATTTTGGAAACAAAGTGAAGGCAACTTTAGTTCAACTCTTAAGCATTGGTTGGGAATATCTCTAAATTATCTTGTTTGAATTATATTAGGTAGTTATATTGTATCGACTAGCTTTAGTAAATTTATATTAGTTATTTACCTTTTCAAAATGTTCTACCAAATACTTTATATTCTATCTCAAAAATCCTGCAATTTATTATTTGAAAGAAAATAGTTTTGAATTCTCATAAAATAGTAAAAAGATAGAGTTTTTTTTAAATAAACCAAGTTCAAAAGTGTGACAATAAAACTACCACTTAGATCACCAAAAATCACCAAAACTTCTTCACCTTTAGAGAGTGTTCTAGGTCCTCTTCTACCTAAATAAAAATATTAGCTTATTGTTAAGGAAATCATATTTAGTACTTCTCAACCTCCTAAACCAATCACTCCAATTATTCATAATTCAAGTATATTAAGTCCTTTTTCAAAACACCATTATATTAAAGCAATCATTTTCATATCCATTATTATTTCTTATATTATTTTATATGATTTAAATGTGCATGTTAGCCATGATTTAATCACTTTTGCTAATTCTTGTTGTACTTTATTTCCAAAATCTCAACATATTTTCATGATATTTTTGCTATCCTATTTGATTATTCTAATGAAAAATTACTTAAAGTTTTCACTTTTATGATTTTACACTCACATTTCAAATGTGATGGTATGCTATCTCATTGTTAATTTTTTAAGACCCGTGAGCTTATGGTCCATTAAGTTACTCTGAGTTATTTTATTTTGTATATTGTAGGCAACTTTTGATGAATACTTAATATGTAATGATATGGAATGAGAACATTAGTTCTCAAATTTATCTTCAATCCCTAGCTTCATCTTCTTCCTTTCTTTTTAATTCATTTCATGCTTCATTTCTAAATCTTCCTGCATCAAATGGTATAGGAGCAGATTTTCTATGTTGGGTTGTATGATGTAGTTAAAGTTATTATGCATATTTTACATTACTTAGAAAACTAGGTGGTAAGATATTCATAAAAGATGTACTCTATCTAATAATATGATGCGTCTTGGCACCCCTAGTCCCTATTATGTGATAAATGGGAGGGCACATATCCAAATGATTGTGGATGTTCAAATAGTCTCAATAAAGTGGTATAAGCAAACCATTAAAAATAAATTTTTTAAATATTAGGCTTGAATTTGGAAAAAGAAAAGAAGGAAAATAATAAAAATAACACACTTAACACTTATAATAAAAATATAACACTACTTATATCAGGTTAATATATTTTTATTTAAAAAGTTTGAAAAATTATTTCACATTGAAAAATTAAACATTCAAATGAACATTTAGATCCATTCAAAGTTTAACGCCGTCTAATTAGATCATGTTCAATATTATTAGAGTACTATTTTTTTATTATAATTTTTATGGTATTATTTTTTATAGTTTCCAAAAAATAAAATACTCTATTAACATAGTTGAATTATTTAGTTCATATTATTAGGCGTCAAAGAGTTTTAAGTTAAAAGCCTAATAGTCCAAGCAGATTGTCTTGTTGTAAGAAGTTCGTGTCCAACAGACTACTAACTTCGAGGAACCCAAGTTGCCTAAGCACATATGTATTGTTGTATTCTTTGTATTTGTTTTCCTTTACTTTCATAACAACTTTTTTTGCATTACATGGTGAGTAAGTAGCTATGTCCTTTGTGATAAGTTTCTGTTGAAATAAAACGTAGAAGTTCAAAATTTCAAAATAGGAAGAATGTTTAAGACTTTTAGATTTAATCTTTAACAATTTTAATCACATTGGAAAACATCTGTTTAAACCCATGTGTAACGTAGTCAAACCTAAGACTGCTCTTAAAAAAGGCAAAAAATACTTCATCTTATAAGGAATTGATTACAAACAATATATATTGAAAAATTCACAAATATTTGTTTTGTCTCTTCCTTGTCATTTATAAAATGGTTGAGCTTCTATCATCATAATATGATTCTTTTTTTAATTTCAATTTATGTATTTCTATATTGCCTTCAATGGTGTTTTGTATGGCCAAGTGATGAACCCATTTTTGTTTAGCAAAGGTGATAATTAATCTTCATCTGTCTTTGCACATACATTGAATCACTATGTTAGTATCTGTATGGGGATTATACTGCATTGAGTATTTAAACATTGAAAAGAATCACATCATGAAGACCCGTTGAAGCTATAAATTTCTTAGGGGAACCCTAACATGTGAACAATAACTATGTATCTGAAGACATTTTTTTTCTTTTCCATTTTGGTCCTTTACATTAAACTTCATGCATGGTTATGGCAATTTTGAAGAAACACAGGGACATGTTACTTTAGTATAGGCGGAGAGTAAATTCATTATTGATTACTAGAGAATGTGTGTGTATCTTATAACCTTTATGCTAGGTTTCAGTTTTTTATTTCTTCCCTTTCTATGAATTAGTTTTGTTAATGTAGCTTCACCTAAAAAACGATAGGATTAGAGAGAGACAGAGAAAGAGAGCAGTATTTATGAGCTAATCATGCATGTAGTATAAAAATTTTGAAAGTCAAAAACTAATACATAAGTTGTAACATGTAAATGATAAAAAAAATTCAAAACATGAAACAATGACGAATGATAATTATCAAGATAAAGTACAATAGCTAATGTATGATATAGGCATTTTGTATGGTAAATTGGAAAAATATATTAACCTTCTGATAGGAAATTTAGATCAAATGTTATAATCACAAATTTTTACTCACAAGATCCTCCTTAACAGAATATCAAATAACAGAAAAATATAGAATACATAACACAAGAATTATATTAGAAACTTCAAATTAGAAAAAAACTATTTTCGTTGTCAAAAGACAACGAGGGAAAAAATTTACTATGTAAAAAATTGTTACAACCACGTTTTCAATAATTTTCTCATAAACCCAAAAGACAAAAACAATTATAAACCCAAGAGAATTTTGTGGAATTCTCTTGCTCAAAAACTTTTCATATAAATTTTTTTTTATTTTTGTGATGATTAACAATAAAAAAATAAAATAATATTTATAGTTTTCAAGTTTCTATTTTAGTCAAACATTTTTTCATTCAACCAAGTTAAACTATCTAATTTTCATATTCTTTATTTAAACAAGTTTAAGTAACTCTATATTTGAGAATATAGTAAGTTATCTTCGATGAATTTTTTTCTAAATTGATCATCAATCACACAAGATTATTGTTTCATTGTACTCCCATTTAATTAACTTATCCAGTATTCCCCAAATTAGTTTCTTCAAAAGCAAGTATACTTGAGAGTTACAGAATATGGCATAACAAATCACCGAGGGTAAGGTTAGTTGTTTATGTTCCATTGGATCGGTTGTCAACACGGAAGAAATTTAATGATTGAAAAGAAAAGCTGTATTTCTGTTCTTATTTGGAGTGTTACTTTATGTTGCTCTAAGGATGTCATGTAACCGATTCGCTAATTTGTATCTGTAGGCTTCCTGCCAGAAGAGTGGGATAAGTTTTTGGTGAAGTATCTATATCCATCTTTTACACCTACAGTTGGTGTATTTGTTGCTGAAACAGTTACTTATGAAGTGTTAAAGTACCTGCAGAATGAAGTACTTAAAGGTCAAAAATGACTCATTCTAGTTAATACCGGCTGAAAACATTCAGGTATCACAGACAATTTATTAGAGTTTTGGCCTCGTGGGCGAGCATTTGTCAGTTCTTGGGTTGTATTTGTTGTGCCTTCATGCCCCGTACAAAGATGCATATATATATATATATGAAAACTGCTGAGATTTTTTCCAGGGGAAGCGAAGGCCACCTTGGTGAATCTAAACTTTACAAGTAACTTCTTCAAAGTCCTTCGTCACTTTTCTACTGACCAAACTGACGTTGATGTTGAGTTTACTCTTCCCTTAACGTGCTCTGGTTGATTATCAATGTCAAACATTTAATGTGATTCTTCAGTCCAGCTTAGTAATTAAATGAGTGTATGAGTTGAGAAAAACATAATTAATGAGCTCAAATGAATTAAGTCATAAACATATAGGAGTTCATTTAATTAAATATTTTTATAATTATAATAATATTATTATATAAAAATATAATTAAAACATAATATTTATAAAATATTTTATTTTTAAACAAAATTATAAATATTTTTTTATTTTATTTTTTCATAAGTGTAAATGTATAAATTATTTTGCTCAATCTTCTTAAAAATAAATTGAAATATTTTGAATTAAAGTTATATAATTGAAACGGTACATCTTTGTCATCTTTATATCGTAAATGTGTTGTAAACATCTTGGTTTTTACGATCTAAGGCGCATTTAACAGTTCATCATATACGGGATTAGTTGAATATTAGTCTCAGCTTTTGAAACCCATTGTACATTAAATATGTTAGATCCAAAACTTGCCTCCAGACACAGTTGTCTGTTTTTTTTTATAACCATCCAGAGCTTATAGCACCTGAGAAACTTTCATTTATTTTAAATGCTCTGTTGTAAATGTCATCATCTTCAATGTTCAAGACCTGGGGTGAATATTTGCTCTGCTTCAAGTTTCTTCTCTGGAAAAATTCACGTAATGGCCTTGTCTGCAGAGAGTTAATGTTTTCCAATCACATTCACCGTACAATTAAGTCCAATTTTGAATGAAAATTTGGCTAAAAAAAAGGCGCTGGCAAGATGAGATGAGACAGATTTTTTAATATTAAAATTTTGATACCATATAAAAATCTATAACAATTATAAGTTTTGATAACCCGTTAAATTCTATAAAAATCATAATTCTTTCTATCTTGAAGTTTAAACAATGAGTAAACTTTAACACAAAGTTTTAATTAATCAAATATAAATATAATATATTATTCTTAATAATATATATATCAAATTTAAATTTATTTACATTGTTTTCTAGTTAGAGCCTGAAGAGCAAGGAAACTCAATATTGCTCTAATCGTAGCCTAATTGTTTTGAGTATATTAGAAATATTTTTAAGAGCTAGGACATGATTGAATCTCACTCTCTCTCACTCACTCTCACTCACTCACTCACTCTCTCTCAATCGTAATAATTCATTTGTCTTATTGAAACTATTTGAAGGTTGAAATTGGTGCACACTCAAGTGGATAAGGAACATCTTTTCCAAGACATGCACTTTCACAATCAGTTTGATCAGCATTTGCTGTTGTTGCCTTCAATTTCAGTTTTAAGACTGCTAAATGTCACTTCATAAAAGGATGTGCGTTAATTAGATGTTGGTATTAACATGGAGGTCCCCTCTAATACACTTTTGTTATCATCTCTCTTACACTCTTTAGTCTTTACCTTCATTTCTCGTTTCTACATATGCTAATCAATTTCCACTAACTCTATAAATTCCTTTTTCGCTTTCTTTTCCTTTTTCCTTTTCTTTTTCCTTTTCCTTTTTACTTATCACCAGCATGTTATTACTTTTATTTTCTATTACCTTTGTCATAATTCCGGATTTAATAACTTCATCTAAAAAGTTCAACACGATAAAACCTAAAATTGAGACGAGATCTTAACTTAAATGTCGTATATAACCCCAAACCCGACGCATCCAACATCAAATATTAATTTGTAATTATTTTAAACTGTTATTTAATTTGTAGTATGGAGTAAATAGAAGTGTTGGGACAAATGTGTAATTCTATTTGTATTCGGTAGGATTGCATCCCAGTAAATTAATATGTCAATGCATGGATTCCACTATTTAACGAAGGGAGACTTACAATAACTATATTGTGGCAATATTTTTGTATGGAATGCAGTGAGATTGGTGAATAAGTGGGTATGTAATAACTATATTCCACTGTTATTTACTATATAAATTGTTATTATTATTAATAATTTTATTTAATAATAATGATAATAAAAAGTAATAAATATTAAAAATAAAATACATTATCTTTCATTAATTATGCATTTGTAGTATGCTTTACTATCAAATGTCTATACAGCAACCATTTCATGATAACTAAAATTATACTTATTGGCACTAAAGTCTACCATCATCAAGAAGAAATAAAGTATACATTAAAGATTAATGATCGATTTTCTTTTATAGTGCTATATAGCTAGTTCAGTTATTAGGGTTCCGGCGCCACTTAAGGTATTTTGGCCAAGTGCTAATGGGGACTTCATAATTGTGCTCTAAATAATAATTAGATTAAGATAATGCAATTGCAAATTATCAAATAATAAATACTTGAATCACCTTTGTATGTGCTCATTGAAAAATTCTAACTACTCTTATTGAAGGTCAAGTATGTATCATAATAGTCTTCGTTTAAGAGATATAATTTTTTTTTTTTTTAAAACAAGGTCTATTTTATTTCGTTAATGGACACAAATAGAGTGAAAGCCAGCTGGTTTTCTCCTAATTTAATTTGACAGTCAACTTTGAACCAAGAAAACTAGTTGAACTTATTTGAAAATTGATATTCATTACCTTTATATCAATTATTGAGTATTAGTATTTTTAATGAAGTTATTTCACTAATATTATATTATTATGTTATTTATTATTTTAGGAACATTATTTTATCTCTATACTTTATATTAGATATTAATTTTTTTTAAAAATTATAATAATTGTTAATTTCATTAATCTAAAAATAATAAATAATTTATTTTAATCTAAAATGATATTCACATTGTATAAAACATCTAATAACTTCACCTTTAGTTATACTAACACTATCATCGTTGTTGTCACATAAATCGGCTAAACATGCCATCATGTGTAAACATAATACATATATGTCCTGATTTTATAAACATTAATTACGAAAAAGGTATTTAGTAATATATAAGATATATAAATGGAAGCGCTCTGCTCTCATTAGTGGATAGCAAAATTTGTTCATATATATAAAACATACTAAAAAGTATGTTAAACAAAATCTTGTGACAGATTGATAGTGTTTTTATTTGTTTTAAAATTTAAATTAATTATTTTATATCTAACATATATATATATTGATTAAAGTATTAATAAAAAAATATTTTAATTTTGATCAAAGATTTTTATTAAAATAAATTATATAAAAACATTTTATTAGCTACAGTAATTCTGAAGATGGAAACCTGAAACATAAAGCGTTTTGGTGCCAGAACTGTGTCGTTTGTCAGACAGCAACAGATTGGTTTTGATGCCATTTATTTGTTTTCTAAACAAAAAAACAAAAATGTGGTGCTTTAAGTTTGACAAAAGGCATCCAAAATTGATTTCCAAAAAAGAAAAAGGAAACACCCCTAAAGGCACAAATCCCTATTATAAATATGGAGGAAAATTAAAAGTAGTGTTTCAATTCAATCAACTATGAGTCTATGACTTGAGAATTATTTATTATTTATCTAATCACGTTATTTTATTTATTTATTATTAAATATTTTTAAAATAATTAAATAATAATAATTTAAAATATTACCTAATCACGTGTTTAAATAATAAACCCTAATCTATGTGATGCACTAGAAGTTACTGCAAGAGTTATTCAATAAAATGCACAGGTTGCGCGAAAAGGACACTCGTTTCTCGATCAGCTTTGCTAATTAGTGGCTTAATGCTATTAACACGAACTTCAATACGGGCACAAAATGGATTTATGTACGAAATAAACTCCTCTCTTTAACAATTTTCAAAATATTAAGTTATTAAAAAAATTATTAATATTTTGTAGGAAATTGATATTTTTGAAAAAAAGAAAACATTAATATTATAATAATTAAATATTTTATCTTATACTTTAACATTTTTAGATTTTGATTCACGTACTGACAGTATTTACAAGAAACATACATTATCTCTTTAATAACTATTAACTATTGAGCATATGAGGGAACAATTATCAATCCTTTCCTTTAAATTTGTTCAAACATCATGCCACCTAAACAATTGAAAATAATATTGTCAAAGGTATGAATGATAGTATTGATTGTTAAATGTAACGATGTAATGGTGAATTTGTAATTTATCATGACTAAAACATGAAAAATTAAAGACTAAAATAAATTCAAGTAAATTATTTTTTAATCTATTTATATTTTGTTTAAAATAAAACTCAAAAACAATAACTCAAAGAGAAAACCAATTATCTGTAGTTGTTTTTATTTTATTTTATTTGTTGATTTGATCTGCTATTATTTGATATCTCTAAATATTTTCTTATATTATTAGTATATTATTTTAATGTTTTATTTTTTTTCACATTGAAATTTACTATAATCCATATGAGATTTTTTTTATTTGAATATAAGATAGTTTTAAAAACATTTTATTTTCGTATATAGTTGCAAAAAAATAATATTAATAAATTTTTTATTTGAATTTATTATCGTTCTTTAATAAATTTTAACATTTTTTAACTGAATTTATATTGTTAAATATATTAATTTTATATAATGAGTATTTTGTTATAGGGTATGCATAAACCATATCGAATAAGACTAAAGTAAAAAATCGTATCGAATCAAACTATTTTATAAATTAAACGATTTAGTTCAATTATATTAATTTGTAAATCGATAAAATAGGATCAAAACGATTTAATAATATATTAAAGTTTTTATATTATTTCTCGTTAAAGGTATCTAAAAATCAAAAAAATTATGTCGAATATAAGGGTTTTATAAATAAAACGATAAAATTTAATTTATAATAATTAAAATTATTTTCAAATAATTTGATACGATACCATCCGAATAATATAACGATTCGATATATATTTTTTATTTTTATTTTCAACCGTGGACACCCTATTTTTTGTCGTATATATATTTTTCAATTACTGCGAATTTCCGTTTTGGTAACTTTTAACTGTGATTGGGGCTTTTTGAAATTTGTTACCTTGAGGACCGCTTGACGCATTTAACTGGAGGTACTTTTCAAAATACGTCATTTAAGCAAATTAACTTGACTACGGTGAACAATAACTACTTTAGTAATTTGACGTGACGATCGATAATGGATATGAGGATCTCATTCGTCTAAACTCGTTAATCGATAAAGCAAGTGTTAGCATTATTAAATTTACATACATTAATTATATTTTTTAAAATTAATTTATTTAACGTATATTATTTTTTATAATTTTTAATTTTTAATTACTTTTTTTAACTTTAAATTTAATTAGATTAAATCTTATTAACATAATTTATTGAATATTTGAAGAGAAAATATCAAAACTGAAAAAATAAAATAATTAAAATTAACTCAATTATATCACTTAAAAAAATAACATATATATAATTTATAAAAATAAAATAATTCTACTTATATTTTTTTCGTAAATATTCATAACCTTTTAGGTTCTATATTTTGAAGTAAATGTAAAAGAGTATAAGATGCTGTACTAGGTTGAGATATTAAAAGATAAAGACTAAGTGTTATTCAAATAACAAAAAAAAAAATTTTAAATTAGTATTTATCGGTTAGAATAATATAATTTTTTTGTTTTTATAAAAAAATTATAAAAATTAATTACTTTTACAAAATAAAATTTTACACTCCTTTTTATATAGATAACAAATTTGTAAGATATTAGTTAATAAATATAAAACTAAAAATATAATTTCCTTAGACTATTTTTTTCTAGATTCTTTAATTTAAATTGAGATCATTCCTTAGACACGACGGCTACCATCCTCCCACTCATAGAACCTACCTACAAAACCTAAAAATAATCTAATATCAATTTTCTTCTGCCATAAAAGAAGTCACATCCATATTTATAAGGGTGTACAACTGCATCAATTTTTAAAATAAAGAATTTTTATTTTATTTTTATTCAGAGTTTAATTTTATAATTTTGAAAAAGAGTGACAACAAAAATTTAAATAATTAATTTTTATATCATTTTTATTTTTTTAATTTTAAAAATTATTTATATTAAAATTTCTTCTACAAATGCCATATTTATAAAACATAAACAGTTAACTATTTGAGAAATAATATATTTGACAAACAAAATTTTATTTTAAATATAAATTAAAATTAAAATTACAATAATAATAGAAACTATAAATTTTCAATAAAATAAGGATACTAAAAATAAAAGAAGATGAGTACCTACTACCTTATAACAAGATTTTCTTAAAATATATTTTCCCTCACAATTATTCCTTAGATACACACGCCGTGACTTTCTACCTGATCTTTAGGCCATGAGGTATTTGAGATTAAAGGAACAAATATCACTCAGGATTGAAAGATTAATAATAATTTATGAACACCAACATAATCTGTTTTGAACGCCTAATTTGTTCTCGTTGAGACAAAAAAAAAAATAATTAACGTGGGAAAAAGAAATTGGTTACTATTAATCTATAGTTTTAAGCCATTCAGCAAAATCCATCAAAATTCAAAATTGGATGACGTGTAGGTACACAATTGAAGTTTTAAATTTTTGATTTACACATCCGAGGATTTGTAAACCATGTATCTTACTACATAACTTTACTCCAATGTGAAGTCAAATGCTATATAAAACATTCTATACATTGTTGGTTTTTAAGATATGAGAGCTATCATATTACACTAACTTAAACGTGGAAGTATATAATTTTGAATAAGCTATCACATATCGTATGTAAAGTAATTATCTTATTTTATTTAATTTATAGTGTAATATTGTTTAATTTTATTTAAATATAATTTTATTTTATTTAGATTAGATTATAATATTATATATATATATATATATACATTTCATTTTTATATTAATATTTATCTTATTTATGATATATATAAATTACTTGAATTCAAGTGAGATAATATGAGAAAGATTTCGATAAATTTCATTAACAAATCTAATTCTACATTATTACTTATAAATTACACAATTATATTAAATGAATCCCACACCAAATAATTATTCAAATCGACCTATCAACATGAGTTAAAAACACTTTTTTCTAAAAAAAAAAAATTATATGTTTCTTCATATGGCAATATATACAGCTAAAGGCATTGATCCTTTTCATCTCTTCATCACCTTCACCTCCGCTCCAAGTAAATTAGTTATACATCCAACTATTTTTCTTTAAAAAAAAAAGTCATAGTTAATTGATAATACTCCAATTTTATTTGTTATCATATATATATATATATATATATATATGGAAAGCATTTATCCTTTTACAACTTATTAGGTAAAACACTCAAAAATGAAAAGCAGATTTCTAAAAATCAATTGGATAGAGCAAATACAACATGTTGAAGTGTTTATCTCAACTCTCCCCATTAAAAAAAATGCCTAAGCAAGGGTCCACCAAAGTTAATGGCGACCAGAAAACATAAACTGCAACCACCATTCCTTCATTACATTCATGTGCATGCTGTGCTCTTTAAAAGCCATAAACAAACATCACTTCTATTTAAGATTTGTTTATACCTTCAATAACATTACCACCTACTCATTCTCAATATTTATTTAGGATTATTAAATAAATTTTTAAATTTGAAAAATATATCTACTTATGGATAAAGATATGTTAAGCAAAGGAGTATGCGTTAGAGATCCCAATTAGTCAAAAAATTATCTATAGAGATATTTCTGTAGTTATATTTGATGATTTTAAAATATATTAATTATTAATTAAAAAAAAACAGATATCCTTATATTTCAATTTCTTTGTTTTGACTCTTCCAATACTTTATATGGATATAACTCTCAATTTTTAAATTTAATAATTAATACACTGTAAAATCATTAAATATGATTCTGCAAATACCCAGTGCCTTAATATAAAACTCATTATAGCATAACCTGTAATCCTTATACTAATTTACTAACTTTTGGCCTGCAAGTTAGAGTAACTTTTTAGTAGAATATTTAATCTTACTATATGCTTATTAAAAGGAAAAAAAAAATAATCCCACTTTCTTTCAAATATGTAAAATTTTATAATAAAATTACATAAAATAATAATTATAAAATTTATAAAAAAAAACCAAAATTAAAAGAATCTACTTGTTGAACTAAAAATTTGAATTTAAATTTTAGGAATGAAATTTTAGAAGAGTAATTTGTTTACAATCTTCAAATGATAATATTATTTTTATAATTTAAAATTTTAAATAACATATAAATATAAGGTTTCTAATAATATTTCATAAAATATAATAATATTAAAATTATAATAATTTAATTTAAATAACATTTAATTAGATAAATTTTAATAAAAATAATATAACATATATTTTTAAAAAATATATTAATAAAATTATTTTCGTTTTATAAATTTTAAAGATATACCTTTCTCCCCAACTTTTACCAACATTCATTCCTTCTCGCAACCCAGCAAGGCAGCAACATAAGAAACAAAATAATAATAATAAGAAACTTTAAATCAATTCGTAAAATAAAAATATATTAAAAACAAAATAAAATTCAATAAAAATAATATTATTAAAATATTTATTTCAATTCTATAATTAATATAATAATAAATATAAAAAATAATTTTTCATTTTTATATAAAATAAAATATAAAACATTTATAAAAAAATACAAAACATTATTATATATTTTGCTAAAGGTGAGATGAATAACAATTCATGCCAACATTCAAATTAAATTCTAAATTAAGAATCAAATCAAAACCTAAAAATATCATAAATCATTCCCATATCAACTTATGTCATGTCTAATATCATACTTATTACGATAATTAACAAAATCAACTCCCTTTAAAACAAATTAGATATGCATAATCAACCCCAAAGCTTCTCAGAATAACCCAGAACCAGGACAAACATATAATTATCAAAAATAAACCCCACCACCAAAAAACCAAAAAAGTAAGAATATAAATTAAGGCATTCACTGAAACACTAATCAAGGGCATTAGGGCCAGTACAGTAACTCAACACATGACTCCAAACCCACTGAACCAAGAACCTCCGTCTGATTCCATTCATATTGAACGTGGCATGATCTTGACGGTCCCGCAGAATCTGACCCATGTATGACCCACCACCACCAGTACCGTATATACCCTCACAGAGATCAGCTATCTCAACCGGTGCGGTCGGATCTTGCCCAGCGTACCAGGCATTCACCAACGGATTAGTTGCCAGCTCCGCAACTTCGTGAGCTATCACACTTATCATTCCATCAACAGCTACGTCACCGTTTGGTGACTTTAACGCCTTTAAACCGGGCATATATTCCGGTACGGCAAATGGGTAGGCACAAACGCCGGGACATTGTTTTGCCGAGTTCCCAATCCAAGCGTATGGCAAGGTGTATCCAACAATTGAAGGAAATGTAAAATAGTGAAACCCACAAACGTTTCTACAAAAATCTTGAACGTAAACGTCGTCGGACGTTAACAAAAGGTAGAGACCACTCTGGGGGCTGATGGCTAACGGCTTAGTCTTCGCAGTAACAGCGCTTTTAATCACGGACTGAACGGACAAGCGAGTAAGCATTTTTCCGTGCGAGTAAAACCTGTCGTTTTTCTCCGAACCTAGCCGGATAGTTCGGGTAATATTGGCGCCGGTCTGGTCAGTGTAAAGGCGTACGGTTTTCCACCATTCGGCGACGGAGGGGTGTTTGGAGTTGACGGCTGATATAGAGTTGATGAACTCGCGGATGATTTTCTTCTGGGTCCTCTGCCATTGACCGTACCAGATTATGTGGACTATGATATCGGCGGTGAGGACCGGACCCATGTGGTATTTTAATCGTACGAATTCAGATGAGCCCTCGAATTTCTTAGAACCTCCATAAAGAAGATCGGACCTGTGGTTGGATAGGGTGGCATTCGGCCATGGACGCCACGAAAAGACTGGTTGGGTGGAGAGGAAAAGGGTAAGTACTGTGAGGACGAGGAGTACCGGAACCGATGGCTCCAGAAACCTGCCGGCTAAGCTCTGGCGCATTGTAGGGTCAGTGAAAGAGTTTCAAATGTTGTATGTTTATATGTAGCGGAGGGCCTATATATAGGTTTATTTATTTGAATTTTATTTATTTATTATTGTTATTTTTATTTTAGGTTTAACTTAATAGCTACACAAAAAAATTATTATTTTTAAAATATATAATGTTTTGATATTTTAAATCAATAAAATTTAATTTTAAAAAATAATAATTTAATTAATAAAAAATATATTTTAAAAGTATTGAATGATACCTTCTCTTTATTTTTAATTTTAATACATTAAATAAATTACAAAAACACATAATAAAATTTCATCAAAACATGATCATGTTTAGATAATTAATGATTGATAAGCAATAAAAAATTTCTAACATATTCAAAAATATTTTTAAAAAGTATTTTAATCCTAACTTTCTAAATTTTGATTCACCTTATCTATTTTATCTTCCTTTGAAAATTCTTTCAATATTAGAGGAAATAATTACCTATATAAAACATAAAAACATGAAATCCATCAACGAAATTCTAATATCTTCATTTTCTTTCATGTACGGTTGATATATAGAGTATACTTGCATTCTACTTTTAACTAGATTGTAATCAGTAAGGATAATATATATTTCGATCACACTTTTAATTTAATATTTTAAATTTATTAGATAATTTGAGAGATCATAATCATTTTCACTTCGTTATTACATTTAGAACTATTTAGTTTAACTAAACAACCACCCTGCATTTCTCCTTTATCAAAAATCATTACTCGTAAATAACCCATCTTAGTAGTATACGATAGGATCCAAGTTTATTATAGTACCACGTTGGGATATCACTAGGTTTAGAATGAATAATAAAAATGTTATTAATCAAGCAAATATCATTATAAATAAAGATACTCTTAAAACTAGTTTGTTTACAATTTCATTAAAGTGTAACAACAAAATTAACTTAAAATTTCTTAGGAATTAAGGGTTTAAAAGGCCTCAATCTTAGTATCCGAGGACCAAAGTTAGTCCCAAATGTGAACATAACTATTTATGATTGGCTGTTATATTAACCTATCATTTAAAAAAATTTAAACTTCAACAATTGCTCTTCGTGCTTAAGAAGCATTGTTGCCCACTCGTAAATTAGGAACAATTTCTATAATATTTACCTTAATATAAAAAATACAAAATTCACACGTTAAAAACCGTCAAGATTGTTTTGTAAGCATTGTCAAATTAAAAGATCTAATTTCTTTAAATCTTAAATCATTTCCCTTCTTTTTTTTCTTTTTTTTGTAAAACTTTCCAACTTCTTCAATGAATTTTATTTTTTTGAGTTCAAACAGACCACCAAAAATGTGCTATTAAATAATCAATTTATTTTTACAATTAGTCTTTGGAAGAAGGTAATAACTCATTGTGAAGTTTGGAATGGTCGAGAAAATTAAGAATTTTTCCACTAGTAAGACATAGAAATTGCTAAGACCACCCTTGCATTTTACTTTGCACATTCTCTCTAATAAGTTTAAAGTTTGAGGCTTTGGCATTAACTAATAATAAAGAAGACATATGAAAATTGATTTCTTGTCCCGAGAATATTTCTAACCATACGAACTTCATTTGGAGAAAATGTGCAAAATATTAGAGAATCATTCGCAAAAAACAAATAGGATATGGAAGTCTTCAAACCTTAGATTTTCTTAATTTTCTGGATATGAGCAAGTAAAGATGATGAACCTTCAAAACATTGAAGAAAGAGACAAGGGGAGGAGGGATCCTCTTTCTAATTCGAAATACTCCCCAATCTCATCATTGAATACTATAAAGTAATTAACAGATGATAAACAAGCAAGTATCCAAGAGGCAAATTTAATTGTATAACAAATTTAAATTAATGATATATATACGGACACCTACATGGATTTATTAAATTATTACTAAATTTTTAAGAATTTAATTACTGTTAATCATATTATTTGTTATATAAAATACGTGATTTATCAGAATAATATATATGGATGACAGAGTAGTTTGTGGACCGGACTAGCCAATTGAAGGTGGGTGGGAACAAGACCGTACATGTTGCCTATTGACAATGAGATTTTTACATGTTTGTTGTCTTTTTTCGTGAAGAGTCATCTCTCTCTCTCTCTCCTTCGCTGCTGCAGGTACAATTTTAAACGACTTTCAGTCTTCACCCAACACCAGCTTTTGAAATATCGATAAAAATTATTAAAACATAACTTTTATAAAAAAAATTAAATATATTAATATTATTGATGAAAATTATAAAAAAAATTACAAAATTCATGGAAACTCTAAGTTTTTTATAAAAAATTATAATTTTTTATAAATAATCAATTAATTATTTATTTAATATCTGTTATTTTAAATTTATAAAATATTTATATTAATCAATAAATTAATTAATTAGTTAAAATATTATATATAAAATATATATTCTTTTTATTATATATTTTAAAATAAATAATTAAAATAATTGAAATAATTAAATAGATTCTCTAATTATAATACTATAAATAAATAAATTTTAAATGAAATTTTTATTGGTTATTTATTTATTTTTAAAATTACTTTTATACGTATAAATCACAAATTAATGTTTTTGATATTTTATAAATCTCTTTAAATATTATATATGACTTATTAATTATAATGTTGGATTCACGAAACATAGGGCGCATACATTTTAAATCTAAATATTTGAAATACAAATTTCACAATAACTCGAATTTATCACGTAGTTACATTTAAATTAGTTAATATTTTTACTATTATAATATTTTAATACATGTTTATATGTGTTGTTTATATAATCAATATATATATATATATTTATATTTATATGTATGACATTATTCAAACTAGTTCACTTTTATTTATAATATTTTATTTAGCTTTTCTTTAAATCTAATATACCTAACAATATATAACATTATTCAAAAGGTATAAATTAGGACTTTATCAAAACCTTATCCAAAATGCCCAAAGGTTGGTAATACATTTAAAGAAAATATAATTACATTGGAATAAAAAACAACAATATACTAGTACTATTTTAAGGATTGCAATAGGTTACAGTAATAAATATGATTTAGCTAATACTGCTAATAATAACTAACTAAAAGCTAATAATAACTAGTGTTATTAATTTAAATAAACACAATTTCAAAAGTTAATAAAGTTTAAAATATTCACTTTGGACAAGACATATTAACATTGTAATTGTAGAATTTATTATTTAAATCATACCAATTTTAGTTAGACTTTGAAATATAATAATTATTGGATAGTTTCAGATTAAATTTTGTAATCCAATTAGTATTATTTCAAAGTTAAGATTGCTACGTATTTATTTTAAAAATAATATTTAAATTTTATAATAATTTAATATTATTATTATTAAAAAATAACTGCATAATAATAATAAATAATTATCTTTATATTTTTCATTTAATTTTTTGAATTCTTTCTATTACAACTTATTTAAATTAAAATAATTTTTATCTAATATTGTTAAAAAAAATAACTTTATTATTATGAAATCACTTTCTTAATAATAACAGTGTTAAAATATCATAAAATTTAAATATTATTTTTCAATAAATTAAAAATCTAACTATATTTTTCAATATATATTCTCCGAACGCTTCTAATTGAAGCAACTGTGTGAGTTTATATTTGATAACAAACAGCCCATCGTAATCTTCTTTCAACTTATTAATTAATAGAATATAAGAAATTGATGACAATAAGCTCATGTGTCTACACATATTATAATATATTTAATTAATTTTGTTAAGTATGTAAATAAAATATATTAAATTTTATATTATTTAAAATTATTTTAATATATATATTTGTGTGTTAGTTTTTAAAATTTTATATTTAATTATTAAAATATTTTTTTATTGTTAAACATAAATATTTTATTTTATTCAAATCCTGTCTTTCAGTTTTTACCCAATTTACCATGATCAGCCTCCATTTGGCTCCCGGATAGTAACTAATAGAGACCCTTATTACTGTCGCTTTGCAGTAAGTTGTCGTGCATTCTCGGGCATACGAGTTTTGCAAAGCCAAATGAACAGTTTTTGATATATATTTTTAATTAAATTGTAAAATTTATACTTAATATTATTTAAAAATTATTCTTATATGTAATTAATTAAAATAATATATAAAATTAAAATTATTTTAATAAATATAATATATATCGAATCCAGATAAACAATTATCAATACAATTATAAATATGTTAAAATTTATACTTTTTGTGATCGAATAATACTCAAAATCATTTTAATTTTCAAAATTAATTTTAAAAAAACAAAATAATTGTACGGATAATTGTAGATATCCAAAACTGCACTTAAAATACCCATTTTTAGTTATAAAGATACATGATTATGTATTATTTTATGTCAATAAAAAATTTAAAAAATATAATTAATATCTAATATATTAAAAATAATAAATATAACACCTCCCAAATTTACTCGAAATCAGATTCTATGGAGATAGGAAAATAAGGACAAATCATGCAAGTCTATTGTGTTTTACGCTTTTATTTTTACACCTACTCGATCTGTACATTTTCACACTTTTCAGGACTCTGCTCACGATGTGTCTAAAGTTACTCCATTGAGATTCCAATTTAAATAGTTCCGTACACCAAATGGAAATAATAAAAAATTATAATTAAATATTATATAAAGACTAGAACGAAATTGAGACTTTTTATACATTTCTAACTTAAAAATCGTAGTATCAAATCACTCCACAAGTATTATCATCTTAACAACTTATTTCTATGCGAAAAAAATCTTAATTAATGTTAATAAAAATAAATATTAATATAATATAAGTAGTATATATATTTTTAAGGATTAAAAGAAAAATATGTAAAAAATGAACCATATATAAACTAAAAAAAAATCAAAGAACCAGAAAAAAATTCACACGGATGTATACCTCTTCAGATATTGTTTTCATATTTAAAAAAAAAAATTGTTCATATTTTAAACTAGTGATTTATGTAATGATATCATAAAAAACTTACTCTTCGCTCATCTTAATCGCATATTTAAATCATACATTAAATATCATTTGATTTTGAAAAAAAAATTGTTGCTAATATAAGGTGGGAAATACTATAAGCGCTCATTCCTTGTGTTGTATCCGCTTAAGAAACATTAGTCCAACAATTATAACTTACATATAAAAAAATAAATTTTAATAATATTAATAAAAAGTTTCATTCATAAATTTTTTTAAAAGAAGTAACGGGGTAATTTTCTATAATAAACTGTAAAACAACCATAGATACTAGATAATTTTTCTAATAAAATAATTTTAAAATTATAAAATATCTTTTTTGACCCCTTTTTTTAAAACAAAATATTAAATTATTTAAATAAAGGGATCAAATTGAACTTCCACAATTGTAAATTAAAAATACATTCCATCAATTTTTTTAAAATAACAAAAAGATTTCTTAGGTGTAAAAAATAACAGTTATATCTCTTCTTTGTTATTTCTTAATTCGTCAATGAGATATTTGCAATAAATCAATAAAAGTTATAAAATCCAATGAAAAATATTATAATAAAACACTGGTAGATAGGTAATTGCCTAAAGTTAAAAGTATTATTGCAGTTTTGAAAACCCCAGGGGTTATGTAGTAAATTTTCCTTAAAAACTATTAACAACTCATACTAGCCCAAGACAACACCAAATGTCTAACAGAGTACAACCAACACTGTTTAAAATGTTCTACATAGGTAGCTATACCACCAAAATATTACTCTCTTACAATGGAAATTAAATATAAAAATTTGGTAATACTAAAAAAAAATGATGAATTGCATACAAAATGAAATTACATAAAAGCACATATTCTATATTATATTTTCCTATATAAAATGTGTTTTACTGTTAGGTGATATAAGCATTTCTATTTACATCAACTTACTGTCTCACAACTACTTATGTAACAATCACTTAATAATTGGACCCCACTTTTTCTTGATAAATAAATAACTGTAGCGTTGATTATTATGAGATAACAAATTGAGACTTTTTCTGTAAACCTAAGGACATACGGAATCATATGATAATGCAGGATTGCAAATTGTCATAAGTCGGCCCATATTTTCCTTTGGGCTTTGAAGCCACATCCCACCGGCACGATGATAAGGCCCAACAACTGAATATGCTCTCTTAAAAAGAGAAAAAAATGTTTTAAAGTGTTCAGAGAGTGGGATTTGAACTACACCCTTTCGGACAATAACTTAATCTGGTGACTTAGACTAAACTCGGGCACCTCAATACAAATACTGGTTTCTTGAATGGTAACTAACAAACCAAAAATAAATTGTTAGGACGATTCAGTTCCAAAAATGTGTTTTCACTAATTGGATTTCTCATGAAGGTTAAATGGCAGTAGCTAATAGAAGCAAACACAAAGGCCTCAGTACCAATCCTCATCCTCTCTCATAATTATAAAAGGTATGATCAAATCTTCCAACAGTGTCCCGAATTCATTGTGATCCACAGACTAATCCAAAACTGAGGAGAGTCGCATCAAATCTAAGCAACAAGAGTACTGGCAGTGGTTGATTCACTGCAATGCAAAAGGGGTCAAGTCAGTAATTTTATGTATGAACAAAATAAAACCCACCTAAATTGGTGAAACTCAAACCATATGCAACATTAAAGGATATTCAGCTAACGATACTAAATCCATGTTGGACAGTCCAAGATAAATCCTTGAAATAATCAGTGGATAGGTAACTTTTAAGATCCGAAGCAAATTTCAAACTGGCCACCCCCGAGATATTAAAACAAAATTAAAATCAATTCAACAATTGAAAGATTCATGACAACAATATGATCGAACAATTAGGCAGTTCAGACTCATATGAACATCTTTTATCCAATTAAGTGATGCAGTGGAGAATTTAAAGTGCATTTCATATTATATGGCAAATAGACAAAAGGGAAATAATTAGATTAATGGTTAGTGTGATTAAGGGAAAAAAGTTCGGCCATTCTATTAATATTGGTAGCAATACTAACTATTCAAAAAGCTGATATGGGCAACAAAAATTAGTTAGCTTACTATTTCCAAACTGGAGGAAGCTTCTTTGTCTTTTTGTAGTAGCGAGCAAGCCTGTGAATCCTGCTCTCAACCAAAATCAAACGGAACTTGGAGTCCTTGTCCTTCCTGTTCCTGTCCAGATGCTTCCTGATGGAGACGGCCTTCTTGATGAGATGATATAAATCCTCAGGAATTTCGGGAGCAAGACCTATGCAGAGTAAAGAAAAACAAAAGCCAGTTAATGGACACGATAATTTGCAAAAGTAAACCATATAACCCTTGACATCTGATTGAGCTGAAAAAGCTAACACAACTACATATAGTTATTTATTCACCAAATACTTTGGGCAAATAAAAAAGAAAGAAAAGATGATTTAAAAACTGATTCTTTGGCTAAAAGTTGCAAATATAATCCCATTCTCATGTCAAACCGTGCAATTACTAACATAATTACAAGTAGAACAAAATATCCAATCATAGATCAAAAATTGAAATAAAAAATATCAACTATATTACAAGCAATCAGCCTATGCTTAAATACTCTCAATTGATCCAAACAAACATTAAGCACCATCGTTTCACATATATAATAATCGAATACTACCGGGGCTTTTTTCAATAAAGGGTTGCTCGATCCAAAAAAAATGATAAAATATTTGGATCGTAGCATAGAAAATCAATTCATTACAACACAACACAAAACATGAATACAAGAAGAATGTGTAATGACTAATGAGTACCATGAGCCTTGAGAATACGCAAAATCTTGCTACCAGTGACACTCCTGACTTGAGCAATACCGTGGGAGTCACGAAGAATAACACCAATCTGTGAAGGTGTCAAACCCTTCTTGGCAAACTTGCAAATGTTCTCCTCAACCTAAATCCCAAAGCTCATTCAATTAACACAATCGCCAAAAAAAAATTAGGATGCTCGATTTTCTTACATCTTGAGAAGAGATCTTCAGCCAACTAGGCGGAGTTCTCTTATAGGGCAGAGCTGAGGCAGATATACCCTTACTGCAACAAAATAATAATAAATAATGAAGGAACTATATACACTGATGAATACATGCATACAAAGAGAAAAGGTACCCGCGACTGTGCATACGACCCATAGTGGCGGCGTTGGAGCTGGAGCTTCTTCAATGTCACTCTAGAACCAACAATCACAAACCCTAATCCTTCACATTTGAGGGTTTAGATAAGAGTGTATTTAAATATGTTTTTAATATATATTAATAGGTTTGAAAAGTTTTTAAAAATTTAGTTGTATTTATTTTTAATTTTTAAAATTTTATAAAAATATTATGTTGTTTGAATTGTGATAATTTTTAAAAACTTCATGATTTGTAATATTTTTTTAAAAATATAATATATATGAGTAACATTTTTTCTATAAAATATTTACAGATTTTTTTAAACTTTTTATATATTTTTTTTATTTGATTTTTTCTTTCTTTTTTCTCGGATTTATATTTTTTGAGTTTAAACACCAAATCAACTTTACACGTTTTTTTTAATAAATTTAACCTCCATTAAATATAAATAAATTTATAATTAACTCATTTTTTTTTAAATCTTATATATTAACTTTAAATGAATAACTTTCTTAATGTAATTTTTTTTAATAATTATTATGTATCAGATATCTAGTAATAATAACTTTTATCATAAATTATATTATACGTGTATCATTTTTCAATTAATACAAATTTTTTTCTTCTTCTTAAAATTCAAAATATTTTAATAAAAGAAGAGTATAAATTTGGTTAAGATTTTAAATAAAATATATAATAATATATTAACTATTTTTAATAATTATTAAAAAATTAAAAAATAATTAAAATATGATAAAATTTATTATATAAAAATGTTTGTTTAATAAAATATATATTAAAGTTTTAAGTTTATTAAATTTTATAGATTTTTACGTTTGAAAAATGAAAAGGCAAAACATCGTTAAGGGATGCATGTCCTTTATTATTATTGGGCTATATGCATATTGCTGCTGAAGCCCAGTAAATGTCATTTTTATTTGGGCAATCTCAGTTATCAATTTTTTAAAGTTATGAAAAATTAATCCAAAATACATACCTTTTAAGTTATAATTATTAAATTATTTTATAATATAATTTAAAAAAATTATATCTTACCATATCTACCATAAATATTTAAAAGGTTAGATCAATCTTCAATTTTAATTAATATTTTATTCAAAATAATTTATTAATTTTTAGCCACATATATATATATATATATATCTCTTTTTTCTTTATTTTCAATAAATCATTAAAAAAATTATAATTGAGTTTATTTTAATTTCAAAAATTATATATATATTTAAATTTAATTAATTAAATTCATTCAACTTTTTTTATATGAACACTTTAATTATTTAAAACAAATTTTGGTGATTTTAATTAGTTTTATTTTCAAATTTTTTAAAACTTTTTGAGATACTCTCCTCACAAAACATCTCTTTCAAGTATCCATTAAATTCAATTTAAGCATTTTTAATAAAAAAATCCAAAACATAAAAATAAATTTGGTAAAAAATAACAAAAACATCTAAAATGTAACAATAATATGACTAAAGTATATTAATTTTAATAAATATAATTAACATATTTAATTTATAAGAGTAAAATAACTATAGAAACTCATTTATTATGTAGGAAACAATTGCAATTTTTTTTTATAATATTTGAGGATTATGAAATAATTACTATAATTTTTAAACAAAACTAATTTTTTAATACATAATGATTTAATGCATTTTATTTTATTGATTTAATTATTTTTGTATTTATTTAAATGAATAAAATATTTTTTTTAAATATACACCTAACTAATATTTGAACTCTAAAATTTTAACATATTTAAATTAGTTCATATGGTTGAGTTACAACTCGTTACTTTTAATTTGTGGATTTTATATTAATATTTTGAACACTAAAATATGTAAGATTTAACCCCATTTAAGTTCTGTCCTTACTATGCCACTATCGAAATTCACTACCGATAGATATATGGTAACTGGCATCGATGATTCACTTGAGTTATGATTATTATCATTAATGATACATCGGAGTTCTTGTGACCAACTGAATATAACTTATTACATACACTATAGTTTTGAAGACTTATAATATATATTTTTTACATACAACTCTACATTTATACGTAACATTTATACTAAGTAGTGGAGTCTAAAAATCGAACAAAAATGAATTAAATCGAAAAATCAGATTGAAACATGTAGGTCCAAACAATTTTATAAAGGAAATGATTTGGTCCAATTTATATTAACTAAAATTGATTTTCAAACGATATAGTCTGATTATAGTAATTTTTAAACCAATCCGACCGATTTTAATAATATATTAAAAACTTAATTTAATCGATACATATAGTCAAATCAGATATTTCTCTCATTCATATCCCTTGCGCAATGTTTTCCCTCTTTGAACCTTAATACATCCTTGTCGTCGCCTCCAGCAACAACCAACCATCATTGTGTCGCCTCTAACAATAACTATTCATCCTTACGTCGCCTTTACCACCAGTCACACTTTCCAGTTGACGACCTTCTTGATTTCTCTAACGAGAAATCGATGATTACCAACGGATTATTCAACAATGTTGCCAAAAAATCTAGTGATTCATCCACTATCACTACCCTTGACAACTGCAATTCCTCCACTTTCGGTGGCACGCCTCTGTTCTCCAACATCATGAGCTTCTACGATTGTTCATCAATGAACTTTGCCTTCCAATAAACTCCACTTCTCTCAATCAAATTTCAATGGTTTGTTTTGTCAAAATTTGACATTATAATGATTCCCTAGCCACATTTTATAGTGTCCATATAATTTCTTCAGTTCTCTATTAAATTCACAAATGCATTATTTGTTTTCACATCTAAATGATATATTGTTGACTATAGTTTGAATGTTTGTATTTGTATCTATTTTAAAATTTCGTGTAAATGAGATATTGAAACTTCATTTCTTTATGTGTTAATATGTTTTACTTTTGTATTTTTGTTTTGTTTATTTTTCCAAAAGCTAATATAGTTGTACAATAGACTATTGATTGGATTTCAATAACATATATTCATATTTTCATGTCTCTTTGTTGTTACTCTAATTAGGTTAATAATAAAAGGATTGAGATCAAAGGTTTTTCAATCATTGATGTTTCTTGTTTGATGCTAGCATGTTAAGGATTTCTTCATGTCTAATCTATTTTACTTTTATATTTCAATAACAAACTATTGGTTGGGTGAACAAATGGTTAAAGATGACAATAGTTTGATGACCGAAAAACCTGATCCCTATTTGGTAATACAAACATATTAGTTTATGTATTTATCAATACTATCTATTTATGTATGATGAGTATGACATTATATTGTATCATATTTATGTATAATTAACTAAACCAAACTGTTTGGTTACAACGTTTTAGATAGTCAAATGGTTCGATTCGGTTTAGTTTGGTTAATTTTTTTTACTCAACATTATCGGACCTTGAACACGCCTAATATTAAAGTCGAACATCAGTTTGAAACTATCAGTTTTAAATCAATTTGAATTTGATCCGATACGAAATAAATTATAAATTATTCAATTCGAATTTGATTTGATGTAAATCCCATTGTGAACAAATCCGAATGTGAATGAGATTGAATAGTGTCAAAATCATAATTTTAACCTATAAAATAAAAAATTACATAAAATCAAAGAAAAAATAAAAATAAAAATATTATCCATACAAAATTCAACTATGACTGAAAACATGATTAAAAATAATTAAACAAAAATAAATAAAAAGAAAAAAAATTCAATATTAATTATATAATTTAAATCCAAATATCCATAGTTTTAACATAAAATTTAAAAATATTAAAGTTAAAACTACATGAAAATAAAATAAAATTTTAAGCATTTCAAAACTTTACTCTCCAAGTAATAAAAACATAAACTATTTGAGATAATTATTTAAGATTTAAGTCACTTCTCTAGAACATATGTATTGTAAAAAAATAAAAATATAAATAAGTTAATAATAAACATAATAATATATAAAATATTTTTATTTTCACATGATAACGAATAAATATATATACGTAAAAATTATATATTTAAAATTTTTATGTAATATAATTGATTTATATTTAATAAATATGGAACCAATGACTCTTGAGTTTTTTAATCGCTAAAAAAAATCCTACAAACATAAACATACGATAACGACCAGAAAATAAGAGACTAATTCAATGCAAACTAGTCAAATTGCACATATTATCTTATCATATATCAATATCATTTATTTAGAAACAAATAAATATCAATATCATTTACTAGATACAAATTTTTTGGCTTATCGTATATTTAAAAAAAAATTATAGTTAAGAAGCGTTGCGACGTTAGGACTCAAAATAAATAAACATATATATATATTATTTAGCAAACAAAAAAATATCAATATCATTTACTAGATACAAAATTTGTGGCTTATCATATATTTTCAAAAAAAATTATAGTTAAGAAGCGCGACTTTAGGAATTAAAATAAAAAACTTTGAATATTTAGTATATATATATATATATATAGTACTAAAATAAATAAAGTTTATATGGGTGTTTCAAAAAATTATGTTCTTTAAAAAAATTAATATAATTAGTTATAATAAAAAGATAATTGTTTTATGTTGCATAAGATTAATATAAATATATAAGATAATTGTATATGTTACTTAAAAAATAATAATTTAAAATAAATTATATGAAGGCAAATAATAGTTATTAATTTAAATTATATGTTTTTTTATTGAAAATCTTTGATTTAAATTTTTATATATAATATAAAAATATAATTAAATAGATATAATAAATATTGATAGATAGATAGATATATATCGATAGATATTAGAAGATACACATGCATATCAGTGCCGCCTAATTTCGCAGCATTGTCATCCCTTTTAACTCCTCTTGGTCTTATTTCAGTGAGATAGAAGAGAGAAAGATTCAAAGATAGAGAGAAAAAGAATATGGGAAATACATGTTGTTACGTTTGCGGATGTGTGGATCAAGCAAGCATAGGCATCGTGGAGAGATGGGGTCGCTTCGAAAGATTGGCCGAGCCTGGTCTTCATTTATTCAATCCCTTCGCCGGTGAATGTCTCACCGGTGTTCTTTCCACCAGGATCTTCTCTCTTGACGTCCGCATCGAAACCAAAACCAAGGTCTGTTTAATTTTGCTGCTTTAATTGTTGTTTAAGGAAACTATATATACATTATTAAACTATCTCTAAATGAAAAATGTTTTAATCTTGTTAGGTTTATTTATTTAATTTGAAAAATATTTAACAAAAAGGTTTACTTTGGTTTTGCTTGCGTGTTTTAGGATAACGTCTTTGTGCAATTACTTTGCTCAATTCAATACCGGATCATCAAAGAGAACGCTGATGATGCATTTTACGAGTTGCAAAATCCCCGGGAGCAGATTCAGGCTTACGTATTTGATGGTAATCCTCGTCCTTACTTTGGAATTTGGTCTAAAATAGGCTCTAAGGTAGTCAAAAGTTTAAAAATGTCCAAAGAGTGAAAGTTTAGAAATATGCTCCTTAAAACCGGCTACCTGCTAATAATTAGATATGAATTATGGTCTATTTTGGTCGTTTCAGACAACTTGATATGAATTATAGTCTCTGATTCTGTTTATCCTGTCAATTATAGTCATTTCAGTCGATCTTAGTCGTTTCAGATAATTTGATATTAATTATGGTATATTTTGGTCGATTTTAATCAGTTTTGGTCTTTTAAGACAATTTTGGTTGATTTTTGTCGTTCGTGGTTGATTTGGTCAATTTTGTTAAGAATTGAACTAGGCAACATTAAGAGTTTGAATTGCGATTTTAGTTGACATTGATTGTTCCCATCAATTTCGGATGATTTTTGTTATACGTGGTTGGTTTTGGTCATACATAGTCAATTTTGTTGTGAAATAAATTGGACAGCATTGCGAATTTCATCACCATCGTCTTCTCGAAATCAAGGAGGTGGTCTGGTTGGATGGCTGCCTGTGAGGACAGAGTGGGTGACAACACTGGTGGTTTTAAAAAGTAGGAAGTGGTGGCTGTTTGGGGAATTGGGAAAGAATAAGGGAAAAAGAAAAAAGAAGAAAAAGAAGAATGCCTACTGGTACTCTCCTTCGATGGGAAGCCTATTTTAAACTTGGCCACCATTTGAAACATTTTTAAACTTTAGCTATTGATAGAGCCTCTTTTAGACAAAATCCCCCCATATTTTGCTTTATCTAGTATTATAACTTATTCTTTTTTATTCTTTTAGTATGAATGATCATCTAGTCCTTTTTTTTAAAATGTGTTATAGTGGTTCGAGCTCTTGTTCCCAGAATGACACTGGACGAGCTCTTTGAACAAAAGGGTGAAGTTGCTAAATCTGTTCTCGATGAACTTGAAAAGGTAGCCAGAAATTTTTTACCTTATATTCAAAGACTGCTTTTGTTCTTTTAATTCTTGTTACATTATCTTGCTATGATATTGATCTTACTTGAATACTGAATAGAACGATTGAAATTGACTTACATTATGGATAAGTTTATTTATTCTTTCTGTTCTTCCCAATTACCTTATCTTGCAATGGCTTTACGTATGATATAGAACAAATTGGCTTTAATTTTATTAACCCTTCCCTATAAGATGTTAGCTAAATTGATTGCTGGTTTAGTTCAAGAGAGGAAAGATGAATTGCCGTGCATGGTGTGTAAGTTGTTTTTTATTGAAATATCAGTCTATCTCTTTGTTTCTTTTAGACTGCCTCTTGTTGCGTTGCTTTCTCAAGCCACATGACTTCTACTTTGAATCTAAACAGCAATTGTGTTGAAACCTGCTCTCTCTCCGTAAGGTCCCAAATGCTTGGTGGATGTCAAGAGTGTTTTTTCCCTCATTTTTGAACCTTTGTGTTGTCTGGTGGAAGTTTGAATTGGCATTCTTATCACAACTTTCATGGCCGAATGTTGGCCGAATGTTGTAGAGACAAAATAAACTGAAGTTCAATCATTCATATTTACTAGTTTTGAGTTAATAATTGTACTTTTTATGACATTCAAAAAGCACGAAGGTCAATGTTCATTACGAGTGCAATAGGGTGGCAACTTGTATGCAAGTACTCTCCCCTGGTCTCTTTTGTGCTCAATGCTCATAATAGTTGGATGCAAGAAAGTAGAGAACTTATTGTGTGCAAGACGTGTTATTTCTTAGTTGAGCTTTTACCTTGGATTGTCTGGCTACTTGGTTAGAACGATTTTATTTGCAACTGGCGTTATTTTTTTGGTTAGAGAAACTTGTGTTGTTTGAATGAGTTAAAGTAAACACGGATGATGTGATAGTGTTAGTACTTAATTTTATGAACTAAATATTTGCTCAATTATCATCATATTTCCTTGCCTGCGTAGTTCAATAAAATTTACATCCTGTTTCTGTGCATTCTGTTCAATCTTCATGTGATGAAATCATGAATTAGGTGATGGGAGCTTACGGATATAACATAGAGCACATATTGATGGTTGACATTATACCCGATGCCTCTGTACGCAAGGCAATGAACGAGATTAATACAGGTAATCATATCTTATATTATATTTTCTGGCTCTTTTAACTGTCGTGGTTTCTAGGTTCTATGATGTAGAAACACACATGTAATCACGATCTTCTGTTACTACAAACGTGATGGCAAGCTCATAATTTAGTAGGCTAGATTATCTTACCAAATATATTTTTGAGCTGTGAACAATGGGGACTGCTTAGAAAGTCAGTACAATAACATCTCCCAGTATGAATGAAAACCTACAAGTTGTTACTGCTTGAGCTTGGATGATCCCAGGTATTGACAAACTTTTATCATCAATCATTTGCTTCCATTCCGCAGAATGAACATAAACCTTACTTTTATTAATCCTTACAAACTGACATTTTCCTCCTAATACCCCATAGTAAAAGCATAAATTGAGATGAGATGTTAATGAGATTTATTAAACAATCCATTAATTTTCAAAATTCACCATATCTTGTCTCACTTAATTTTTAATGAGATGAGATGGTAATGAAATGATATTAATTGAGATATCTCATTTGTTTTCAATAGATCTAAATGATACAAGTAAGAATATAAAAATAATAGAAAATATGATAAATGATAATTTATAATGTAATTTTAATAATAAAAAAATGATACAAAATATGTTTAAAGTTAAGCCTATTATGATTACAATCTAAATGAGATAATATTTAAATGAAATTAAACTATATTGTACCATGAGTTCACTAGAGACACTAAATAAGACATGAGATAAGATGACATAGCCTATTTTACATTTCTACCTCATAGTGACCATGTTAGTTCTAAATTGATGTTGCACAAATGTGCTTTGTACAATTGTTTGCAGTATCTGTTTGATGTCTAACTGGAAATGAAAGGGAATTTATCCTTTTGCTTTGTTTTGATATGTTGAAAAATTAATCTCTTATTTACAGCTCAAAGACTCCAGCTAGCTAGTGTATACAAAGGAGAAGCTGAAAAGATATTCCAAGTTAAAAAAGCAGAAGCTGAGGCTGAATCCAAGTACTTAGGAGGTTTAGGTGTGGCCAGGCAAAGGCAGGCAATTACAGATGGCTTGAGGGAAAACATCTTGAACTTCTCTCACAAGGTGGAAGGTACATCAGCAAAAGAGGTCATGGATCTTATAATGGTAACTCAGTACTTTGATACGATTAAAGAACTCGGTAATTCGTCAAAGAACACGACCGTTTTCATACCTCATGGACCTGGTCATGTTAGAGACATTGCTGGGCAGATTCGCAATGGACTGATGGAGGGTAACAGCGCCAACATTGACGTGGAATAGTAATGATTTTGCTTCCAATTCTACAAAGATGACAGTATACAGCTTCGACCACGTTTTTATTAAATGTTTCATAGATTATTCGTGTTTTTCATGTTAATTAGCATTTTGCCTTGACCTAAAAATAAAGGTATTTATTCTTTCATATTTAGAAATAGTTAGTGGTGTTAACCACAAAGACAATAAGGCTTTGTTTTTGATTAAAGATTATTTATTAAAATAAAAGATATATTTTTTATAATATAAATGAACATATGATTTTTAATAAAAAAATAAATATATGTTTTTTTAATTAATTTTTAAAAGTAAAATTAGTTAAATAAATGTATTGTTTATGCAAGGGGTGAAATTATTTCATGGTCAATATGAGGTTGGCAGTGTGGGCTAATTAACGTATCAATACGATGGTCTCGAAATCATAAATTTTATAGGGTCCGGTCCCTTATCAAATGCTTGTTGGATTGTTGTATGGGCTAAATATTTGAGGAAATATTGCCTAAGAAATTATATCCAATACAACACGAACGATTTCATATAAAACGACATCAAATTCAAAGGTAGAAAGAGACACCAAGAATTGATTATATGGTTGGGCGGATAATGGAAAGGAGTTTAGACACACTGTTTGTAATTCATATTTCAGATAAAAACGACCTTTATTGTTGTTTTCCCTTCATTTTCCCCATCCAATCCATACACAGCCTGAAAACTAACTACCAAACACATGTTGTTAACGTAGGAATATTAAGTTATTTAGGAGCGGAAATTCGATTAGAAAAAAAAAATGTATGCCCAAAAAAAAAAGGAAAAAAAACCTGAATAAATGTTACTTGTGTCCATGAATATTTGTTTTTTCTATTCTTTGGACAAAGATTTGTTGTTTACGTTTTGTAAATATATTTTTTATAAAAAAAAACTTACATTTAGAAATATAATACATAAATATTTTTTTAATGATATAGAAATATATTTTTTAAGTATTAAAAATAAAATAAGTTAAGTGTATAGATTCTTAATCCAAACCTACTTTAGGTATGTAAAATATCTACCGAGATGTAACATATTTTACGTATAATTTTAAGAGAGTAAAATATTAGTAGAAAACTATTTTTTTTCCGATCAAATATTACACGAGATGATAAGATATAGTAAAAGTTTCGTATCTTAATAAATTTATATCTAATGATTCTTTAAATTATATAAAAAAATCATTTAAAATTTTAAATTTTATAAAAAATATTTAAGAGTGATAAATTTAATTATTTATTTAATATTTAATAATTTTATGATAAGATATTATAATAAAAAAATATTTTTATCTTTCTTTATTTATCAATAAAATAAAATATTTAAAAGAATAATATGATTTTATTCATAATATTAATAAAAATCATTTTTATTATTAATTGACCTTTTTTACAAAAAATAAAAAATCAAATAATATCTTTTCTTATCTATTTAAAAGTAACATTTATCAATTTTTAAACTTAAAATTTTAGAATAATTATTTTTAAACAAATTTTTATGATATCATTTACATAAAAAAAATATTAATTATTTTTTGAATAATTTAAATTTTTAAAAAGGTAAATAAAATAAGTTTTATAAAACTTAAAACAAAAACAATACAATACCTCTAAATATCCATGTTAAATTCGATAAAGTAAAATTATGGATTAATTTTTTTTAGTAATTAGTATATATATATATATATATTAAACATAAAATATATTATTCTTTTTATATTTTTTTAATTTTTTAAAAAGTTAATCTCGGAATAACCTTTAACAGATATATTGCAAAATAATTAAAAGAAATTTAGAGCTGTGGTAGAATTCTGCCACGTCTTGGTAAGTAATTTCCTAAGCTAACATAGACCTAGTATTTTGGATTAGTACTATTATGCTTATAGAAGAGATTAATCCCATCAAGCTAGCAAAAATCAAAACCTAACAAGTCTCTTCAACTTAAATTTTGTATTTGTAAAAAGATAATCATTTCTTTATTACTTTACCGTTAGGCGTGGACCAATGAAAAATGGAACTGTCCGTTTCAGATTCAAGTGTTTCGAAAATAAAAATAAAAATAAAAATATGTGTATTTTTCTCTCTCTATCCCCTCTTTCATATTATTCATCTAAATCAATAAATTTATACTTATTTTTATATTTATTATATAAAAATAAATAATTTTTATATACTGTGTATAAATAATATATATATATATAAATTTATATAATATTAACATTTTTTTATAAAATAATTCCTTGGAGTAAAGATTAATAATATGCTTAGGTGGCCAATACAGAAAGAAATGATTATTAAAGTAAGAAGAATATTAGATGAGGGTAATTAGTTTGTGTAATGATAATGAATCATGACCACGAAGGATAACTCTTGACTTAATTTGAGCATAATTTATCAACTTCTCTTTCCGCATTTAGTTTGTGTCGTCATGATCATAAAAAAAAACTAAAATAAAAGACTTCGCATAGGAAGTCTGCCTCCTCTCGCCCAATATATATATATATATATATTTTGGAATTAGATGGAGTCATATGGTTTAAGAAATAACAAAACTAAGAAATACACTTTAAGTTACTTTCTCTTTCAAATTGATAATTTTAGTTATTTTCATGTGGAATAGCTCACCCAATTTAATTTGTTTTTAAAAATAAAAAAAAATTATATTATTATATTTAAATTAAAAGAAAACACAAACATTATTAGAATTCAATTAAACCCTTCCATTTTCTGCTATTTGTTTTTACTCAGATTCATTTAACTTTACTAAGTTTGTTTTTTGTTTAATTTTTTTTCATATAATATAAAATATTTATAAATACGAGATTATTGTGTAAAATATAATATTTTTTTAAATAAATAAAATGAAAGGAATATTGTTGAAAATTACTTTCACGTGAAGATATATTTTTTAATTTAAATATAATAATATCAATTAAAATAAATAATTTTATTTATTTCTAAAAGTAAAGTAACTCAAGAAAGAAAGTGACTTGTGATAAACTAAGAAATAACTTATTTTGATAAATAGTTAGATAAATAAATAAATGTTGAGAATGAAGGATCCCGGCTTTCAAATTTTTTTTTTCTTTTTCCTGCTTGTTTTTAAAATCTCAAGATTCTACTCATGCATCCAAATGCATGCAGCAAATTTGATGTTATTAATATAAAATATTATTAAAAACATTTTTGCATTATTTGACAATAAAATTAAAGACGGGGACGGGACAAGCATAAGCAAATGATATTTTATCTCGTGAAAATTACCCATAACTTTATTTTTCTTGGCGATGTCACTACTTTGACTTGTATTTGGATAGGGGCCACTTACAAAAGACCACCAATTAAGCCATGGTTTGGTGGGAAAAATAGCTGGAGTAACAACTTTTTAACCAAAAGCTCATAGTGAAGGGCCCGAACTACTCCTGATAAAGGACGAGCAACATGTGAGAAGAATAGTAAATTGTCAAGTAGTCACAAAATGCAAATTGATGTCAAAAACATAAATACATTTTGGTTTGCAAAAAGTGTACAGAATCTGGATATCATCATTCACTAAAAATGACAAGGCTTGAAGTAGAAGTAATATAATGCTCTAGTGTTGCCCGAGCGGTTGAAGCTCCGTGCCACCAAGGCTTCCTTGTGAGACATGTACATGTAAGATCATGATTCGATCCAAAGATTGCACGAGATGTGTAATATTATATTAAAAAAACATTTCTTTAGGATTAATTTTATGAGGAAAATTAACAAAACCATGATACCTATTTCTAGAAGAATTTTGATGATAACTTGATTTACTTAATAGTCTAACCATAAGACTTATCATTTTCTCATTTCAAATTAAAGGTTCGAAATACATTAACTACTTTTGATCTAAAAAAAGAAAATAACTTTGATAATATGAATCATATAATTTGATTTTGCCTCTCAAAAGGGAAGGTTGCAACAAACTGCTAACAATCAGCACCTTCCATTTGCCCTAAAGAAGGATAAATTCACTTGTTACCATTATCACTATATTAGACCATCAATCATTGCAATGATGTATAGTAAAGTACTAAAACTTAGGGGTAGTAAAACTTACTATGAGCAAAACTTGATATCAAGAAAAGCAATGATTTGACCCCCCCCCCCCAAAAAAAAAAAACAATGAATTTTTTTCCCCCCATATTGCTGAGAGATATATATCACCAAAAGCAAATCCAGTACATACTGATGGGAAGGGCCAGCCACAAGCAATAAATACTACCATTTCATTTCAATATCATGACAAATTACATACATGACATGAGCTTCAAATTCGAAAACAATCAATCGCTAGTATAAGTGTAAAGTAAAGAAGGTTAATCATGGGGGAGCATAAAAAGTTGGCAAGATTCTTGTAGAAAAAAAGCCAAAAAAAAAAAGAAAGTAATGTCCATATACTAATCATTATACCTACTTTCTCTTTTACAAGACTATGAGTGGAACAATGAATCCATACTATACAAGTGATTAAAGGGTTTTTCCTCCTAGTAGTTGAGCTGTCAGTATTGCCGGGTTATACCGACAGGATCCGCTATGTCTCCACTAAGTTGAGTATTGAGAGTAAAATGGAGGTAAAACTAGAACCTACTTAACAATTGATACACCTAGAGCAAGTAATAAAACTTATTTTATTTACATTTTTTTCACAAATTCAAGAACTGTTTCTCAACTGTACTATGGTTACCTGTGACAAGATGTCATTATTTTACAAGCCTACAACTAAAGATGTATCATGAAGCATGATGATAGGATATATAACAATACTTGGAGCATCGTTTTACTGCCAGGAGGTTTTGAAACAGTGACCAAACAATAGCTCAAAGCTAGTTTACTAATGACTATCCATTGAATTTGTAATGATTTACTACTGTCAGAAACTGTACTGATTGAGATTTTCTTTGAACAAAAATATGAAAATGGAAATTAAAGCGGTAATTTTAATAAACAACAAACAAAAACAAAAAAGAGAAAGTGGCAATTTCGATATAAAGCTATTTACTCAAGGGTAAGTTCCATCTAACCAGTTGAATGACCAAAATGGCACTTCCTCCTGACTCCCTTCTCATATTAGGTACGTACTAGCCACACTGAAAAAGAAAGATCATGCATTAGATAAGTTGTATTGTAAAATCTAATAATAAGCTTGGATATCAAATCCTAAAAATTTGAACTTCCTGAAAGGACATTTTACACTGAACAGAGCCAAAATGTAAGAAAGACTATATGTATGTGTGTATATATACATAACATATCTAAATAGCAAAGTGTGCATAGAATAAGTCCAAATTTTCCATGGTATCCATTCAACCATGTCGTGCGAACTCATGCAGACAAACTTTCTTGCTTTTGATGGAAATTGGAAAGGATAATTAATAAAAATTCATAACAAGTTTCCACGTTATCTCAGAAGAGGGCCCAAATTGAGGTCAATGTCAATTGTCAAAAGGTTGGAATGTTTAAAGAACAAGTTAACAAATACTATGGGATGTAAGCCAAGAAAAAAGTTAAGCAGGACATAACGAGCAAGTCATAAAATATTAACCATGAGAGAGAGAGAGAGATGAGAAGAGTAAGAAAAAAGAAGGCCATACCTCAATTTAAATTTGATTGACCACAATGACAACTGAGATGGACATCTATTCCTCATGATGGGGCTCCCTAATTTCAGAACCAGACAAACCAGGATGTGAGGAAGTAAATCTGCAAGAAATGCTTAGCTTCAAAAATCTGTCTCTATTTCTTCCAAGGTTGACCCATATGGCGACTCCAGTCTCCTGTCAGTTCACCCAACCATTTCAAGCAAATTCTAATCTGCAGCATGATTAAAAAAATGTTTCAAACGAGTGACACTTTAGCATTCGTCTGCAAATATGTTTGAAAGCAAGTAAATAAATAACCATTTCTACATCCCAACAGATATATATAGTTGTAGCTCCAATCCAAAGCAAAATTTTACCGCGTTACAATAAGATATTAGTATGATGCCAAGCAGAATGCTAAGCGGTTCTAACTAACAGCTTCTTGTTTCCCCTACCTTACAACATAAATGTCTAAGATTACTCCTATAAAATTTCAACGTGATACTCTAATCATGGTAGAAACTGCACCTTTATGAAATCCCTAATCTTGTCTAGACAAAGTAAAAACACCCAAGTCAAATATTATTGAAAGGTCAAAGCGACAAAAAGCAATAGATTTTTCAAATTGCCAGTCTTTTTTTCTCGGGAAATATAGCCAAAAGGTTTCGGGTATGAGAAGTCAGAAAGCGGCTAGTTTCTAACGGTAATAGGGGAGGTTAACTAGGATGAGCCAATTTTAGTTGGAGTCTAGGGCTTATGCCACAATATTTAATTCATCAGCATCAATTTTGTTTTTTTGAACGCCAATTGTCATGCTGGATCAATATCGCAATATCTCTCTCCACAAAGTTAAAACGGATTGTAGCTGTAAAAGGTATTTAATTACAAGATTTTAGGCTACTGTGACACAAATTGAGCTACTTAAAAACCATTATATGCGTCATGACTTTACATAAAGACAACTAGAATTTAATTTCATGTAGCATACCAAGCAAAATCGCACATGTGAGTCTCCAAATACCAGTCTACTGCTTGTCAGAGTGTCCAACATATCTTTTATATCTATCCTTTTCTCTCATTTTTTTTGGGTGGCAATATCTATCTCCTTATGTCTTAATTAAAGGAGGGAAAAAAATGGTAGTTCTTATCAGGACTAAAACTACTGTTCATGAAATTAGCAATGGTTCCCCTGTTTCAAAAATCATTTTACCTGTTTTCATCGAGTTGGACAAATTGATACGATAAGTGCATATGAACATTCAGTTAGCTTCAAAATAACTAATTCACACACCACGGACCTATATTAGCGAAGTTTTGCTAATCATGCACCAACGTGTGAAAACAATACCTAAACATAGTAAACTGAACAATTATTTTCAAAAAACAAAACTCAGGTAGCAAATTTTGTTTATAGAGTAAGCCTAAGATAAAGAAATAAACAAATGGTGGGGAGGAACAAGTTCTAATAGATATTTACCAGTAGAAGGTGTATGAAAGCATATATTTTGAAACATTCATTTCGGTGTAGCTTCCAAACTATCAAAGACTCTTCAAACAAAGGTAGATAGGTATCTTTATCCTAAACTGTCATAATGTTCCTTCATTCACCATCATCCGACCATTATAACACGAAAGTAGTTCTCTTAGAAATTCCAGAAACACCGAGTGTCTTTCAGAGTTAAAGCAATTTCAATGAAATCATGAAAAAAGCCTGTCATAGTAATATATTGTTCAAATCCTTCACATTATCTTCTCTATTAATGATGGTTTTCAAATTATGTAAAGGAATAATAAAACAGAGAAATAATTTTGAGGAAAGAATTAAATAAATCCTAGAGTTACAAAATTCTACAAAAAGTTGAATATAAAAAACATTACACTGATGAGGCCTCAGCAAAGACCTCGTTCAGAACGTCATCCTCGTCACCTGCAGCTGCAGCTGCAAATAAGTCTGCATCATTTTCTTCATCATTACAGTGTTCTCTTCTTTGGAGCTTAGCATGAGCTGCTACGAATATTATCTTATGAATCCTTTCTAAACCTATCCTTGAGTGTCTAGGCATAGAAACCCAGTTCATGAAAGACGAATTGCACTTAAATCCACATGCAGTTGCCTGGAGGAAAATAAGCCTCACTGCAACCTTACCAAGAGACTTAAACTCACTTAGACATGTTTCCCACACAAGCCTGCTGCTTTGTGGGTTTGCAAGTTTCATCTTCCCAGTCACAGTGTCAGGCTGTCTAACCTGAACTGCTTGAGCATAAAGTGGATCCAGTCCTTCTGATCTCCATTTCATTAGCTCCATTAATGCAATATGAGCTTCATCTTGGGTGACCAACCTGGTTACGAGCTTATCCACATCCTTCTCCTGCTCAGCCGTTAGCAACCCGAAAGGTGGAATGTATTTCCCACTACTTTCCTTTATCAAATAAAGAGGGTCAAGTATGAATGCTGCCGCCCAAGCTGGATGGTAGTTTTTCCTGAATCTCTTTTCAACTATTTTCTCAACATTTCCTTCAGCAACGCTAAATTTTGCACACCAATGCTTTACTTTTATTCTCAATTCCTCCCAAAGAGGTAGACATTGCCCAATTAAAGGCCTCTCAGCTTCAATCTCCTGGGCCATCCCTTTAATCAGTTTCACAAGTGAATAAACTGCCTCCAATTGGTTCCAAAAAGTATCACTTTGTATAATCTCAGAAACTTCTCTAGCAATTGGGTCTTCCTCAAAAATTGCCTTACAGGAATTGTCCAACACTACCATTTGGAGTGGCCGGGCACAGCTTAACACATCATCTAGCATTGCATAAACATGTGCAAAGTTCTTTAACGTATCACATTTAGAAGAAGGAACTCGAAGCAAATCAGAGCACTCTAGCTCCTGCATCTTATACTTTTGCAAAACAGTCCTAATGCCTGACTCCGCATTGATGAAATTGGCAACCTTTACGCAATTTTCAGTGACAATCCTGAAAAGTGGAAAGTCTTTATTGAAATCCTTAATCAAACTAATGAAGCCCTGAAGTTGACATGAAATATTAACCATCCAGTGGTTTTCAATCTCCAAATTCCGTAATGCTTTGGCCTTACATTTGTCTGCAACTATACCAACACAACGCCTCACAGTATTCCCACATATATCGGTAATGGTATCCCACAAAATCTCCTCAGCATACTCGGAAATTATTGGCCCTCCTGTAAGCTTGATCTTTTGAAAGACACTAGTCCTGTTGGGAAGATTAACAATAAACTTCACCAAATTTTCTTCGCCGCAGTGGAAACCAGAAAAAGTATTATTTTTCCACCCAGTAGAAGCAACTTGAAAAAACATTGCGTCTCTAATTCTAGCTTCCGATTCTGCTTTGGCCTCATTGAACTTAGCATCGAGTCTAGGACCTAAAAGTTCCCGCTTTGATATTGCAGGCAAACCTACCTGATTAAGAAAAGCCCTGAACTTGGTATGCTCAAGGCTCGTTAAAGAGACCGACCCACATGACTCATAGAACCACTCGGCTAGTAATTCAAGCCCAGCATCAATCTGTTCCTTACTAAGCATCGGACTTTGAAACGCTTGAGGACTCTTTAACTTCTTTACACTATTTTCCAACATCGCCAATGCACCCAAATCCTCTTTGCCACCCGATAACATCAAATGGTTCTGAAATAATCCACTGTAACTTGCCGGGCCAGCTGGGTTTTGACCCGGAGAGTAACCGAGTACGCCACTGTACCGCGACGAGTCAACCATTGCCAAAGAATGAACGTCTAACGAAGTAGAAGCAGTAGGAGGAGAGGGAGTAGAAGAAGGAGAAGTACCCATTTGAGAGCTTCGCTTTCTGTGATTGTAGGAAGAAAGTGGAGGCAACGTTGATAAAGGTAATGGAGAAACCGAAGAATTAGGTCTGAGGATGGAGTTGAAATTTGGGCACGTACCCCTTTTGAGATGTTCTGTAGCTGTTCTCGAAGGGTTAGAAGCAGAAAAAACGGCGTTGCAGAGAGAACACTTGAGTTTAACAGCTTTTGGGAGGTTGGTGTTGGGATTTCGAATGAGAATGGGCTCCAAGTGAACCCAGTACCAGGCTCCTTTGCCCTTTATGGCCTTGGTCCTGACCATGACTAAGCCCTCGTAGCGTTTGTTCACTGCCTTGGCCGCTAAGTCCTCTGATGAGGGAGGTGGTTCGGTGGGCGTTGAATTCTCTGAAGCCATTGTTGAAGACGAAGATAGTGTGAGAAGTAGAATGTGGAAAATTGGCTAATGGTGGTTCAGTCAATGGTAAAACCAGTAAGGTACTGCACTATAAGGTTGAGGTTGTTCTCTCATAGTGGGAGTAGGGATTTTTATCTTTTGGGCATTATTCACAGAGAGAGAATCGCCAGCGATGAGGTGGGTTTCGAGTTTCGCCGAAGTTCCATGACGGAGATGGCGAACTTGGTCAAAGGAATTAAGGATTTTTAGAGCTTTGAATGTAATAGTACTGTTCTGTTTGACAAATTGCTGAGCTAAAGTGCATGACAGAGATGGGAAAAACCACACGAGAGAGAACCTGAAGTATCTGCGAGTGCAGAGAGTTGCTTTTATATGCAAACTTGGAAATGATACCCAATTTGAAGAACAATTTTATGCACGACAAATTATTCATTTGTTACACACTAATAAACAACTGTATAATTTTTATATAATTATAAAATAAATTCATATTTTAATAATATAAAAATTAATATAATTAATAAAAGTATGTCTAAATGTACGGAACATATAACTTTCTATGTCTTAATTTTCAATATAAAATGGTATGTTTGGATTTTTTACTTTATATTAAATTAAAAATAATATATAATAAAATTTAAAAATATATTAAATATTTATTTAAATAAATTTTATAATAAAAATTATTTTATTAAAATATTTATAATTAATTTTATCTGATTATATTATACAATTTATCATTAAATATTATATATACTAAATATAATATAATTTAATATAATTCATAAAATTTATTTAAAAAAAGTTAAAAGTTTTAACCACCTCTTCAAATTAATTTAGCTAGGCTAACATGAACCTCCATTCACTTTATCACTGAATTTTAGAAAAACTCAACTTAAATTTTTTTAAAGAATAAATAGTAATTTATTCTTAAAATAATTAAATAATAGTTTATATAATTTAAAATAAAAATAAAAAACAAACCACCGTAAACATAATCATGTACACTAACAAATTGAATACTATAATAAGTAAACTAATAAATATATTAGTAAATTATCACGACAAACATATTATAAAAATATAAAATTGGAGTACTGCAATAATATATTTGTAATTTCTATAATAAGTGGATTGTATATTTTATAGTTTTTATATTATAGTAATAAATTAAAATCTAATTCTATCGATAACTATTTTAAAAAATTAAAATGAGAACTATTATTATTATTATTACATTTTTCTATAACGTCGTCAATTCATGTGCTCATTAAATAAATATGTGAAATAAATATGTCTTTACCTGTATTATCATGATTCATGTATAGCTTCTCACTTCTCAGTTATCATTATCTCACGCAAAAATAATAATAATAATAATAATAAGAGAGAGAAGAAAATAGAGTATACAGTTAAAAGCATTTTCAGTTATTTTTCTAAACCTTGAAAAGAAGGAAAGAAACATACATTTCATACAAATATGATACACGTTTCATTAATTGTCACAATTAAAACAATTAGGTTTAATAATTTAATCAATAATTTTTAAAAGTAATAATTTAAATTAAATTATCAAATTTTAAGTTTTAAAAACTTGTTTTTATTTTTATTTTTTGACCGAATTTTAAAAATAAAATTATAACATATATATTTACTGAAGTATTTTTTAAAATAATTTTTAAAAAATAAAAAACAAAATAAAGAAAAAATAAATATTAATTATTTTATTTTGTTATATTATATTTAAAAATTACTAAATTAAATTATTATTAAAAAAATATTAAGTTTAAACGATTAATTTTAAAAAGTTAATACATTTTTAATAACTTTTTATTTCAATGTTTGTGGTTTTTCTTATTCTTTAGCCTTCATCATGTATTACAATTAGTTAGTCTAAGTTATAAAATAATTCAAATATGAAAGTGAATATTTTAAATAATAATCCATTTTAATGAACTCAAATATGTTGTTTGCCTTGAATTTAAAAAGTAAACGATTGATATTAATTAAAAAAAATTATTAAAATTTATAATTATAAAAATAATATTTTTTTATATGAAACTCGTAGAATAAAATCTTGTATATTTTACCTTGAATATAATTCAATTTAAATTACGATTATTTATATATGTTTAATATTTAATATCATTCAATTGAAAAATATTTATTATTTTTATTGTCAAAAGTTTTAAGAATTTTATCTTTTGTAATTTTCAAAAAATCTATTAAAATATTTCAATTGGATGGAGTCTTTATTTTTTATTATTAAGGATGAGTTCTAAGTTGTAAAAAAATTATAGTTTGTTATAGTTTAATTTAATATTATTATAATAATAATTTATTAATTATAATATTATAATATAATTAATTATTAAAATATAATAAATAATTTATATATTTTTATTATAATAATGACAAAATTATTTACTATAATATCATTAATCAAAGTAACGAAGCTTAATTGACAAAAATCTGTCGCAGAGTATCTACAAATTTTAATACAAGTTATGTCTTATGATGGGAATTTAGAATAAAAGGGATGCACGCATAAATTTTGTTTTTAACTTGTCTGCTATACAATCTAGCTTCTTGAATAAATAAATAAAGGAGGGGTAATTTGTAAAGGCGTTTTTTTTTCTTATATTTTGATTTTAAATTTATTTATTTGTTAAAAAAATATTGATAAATTTAAAAGTATTTTTTATTTATATTTTAATTAAACGTAATGAATAGGATATATGATACATATATATATATATTATTATTATATTATTAATAAATATATATTTAATAAAATAATTTTTTTCTTATATTATGTGATTTTTATAATAGATAATAGAAAAATTTGTCTAAGATTTATTATAATTTATTTTTATATTTATAAGAAAATTTTGATTTTTTTTTATGTATATGACTAAAAGTATATAATATATATATTATTATATTATATTTAACAAAAAATTTAAATAAAAAATCAACTTATCATTATTTATTATATTTTTAATAAATAAATAGATTTAAATAAATGTATATAAAAATAGTTTTTAAAAATAAATAAATTAAATAATACCTTTAATCTCACATAGAGAAATATGTCAAAATCGCATAGGCTTAGAGAAAATCATCATCGACAGAACAGAAAATTATGGAATATTTTGTTTGGTCGTAATGTCGGTTGTTCGGCTTTTTTGAATTGGAAATTTGTAATGGGATCTTTACAAAAAGGTCATAAAACTGCAAAAGTCATGGTAGCAAGAGAGATGCTAATGTGATATTTATAATATAATTAAATAAATATTTTAATAAAATTATTATATTTAAAATATTATTTAATTTATTTTTTATTGTTACTTATCAAAATAATTTTGTTATGAATTTAAATAAATATTTGTTTATTTTTTTAAATATTATTTTTATTTAAGATAAAAAAAATCAAAATACATAATTTTATAATTAAAAATTTATATATATTAAATTAATTATTTAATATTCATTCAAAAAATTATTTAATACTATTTAGATCTACACAACTTATTAAAATAATATTTGTACATAATCATATAATTTAAAACGGATTATGAGGTTATAAGAATTTGAATACATTATTATATGATTTGATACCATGTTGAGTATATTTACTATTATCTTATAAAAAAATACACACCAATACATAAATAAATTAATTATTTAATATTATTTTATTTTTAATCTCAATAAAAAAATTATGTTTATTTTCATATAGCGTCGTAAAACATATATTTTATTTATGTTATAAGAAAAATAAAAATGATTTTTTTTAAAAGAGTTAAAAATAATTTTTTTTAAAAGAGTTAAAATTTTTTTTTTTTTTTGAAAGGAGTTAAAAATAAATTTTTTATAAAATTAAATCACAAAATTAAATTTTGTGACAAAGATAATATTTATACATTCGAAACATATATTAGAGATTTTTTTTTTAGTGAAAAGCAATTTCAGGCTTTCATAATATATATTTTTTTAATGTAAACACAACTTGTATAAATTAAAAGCAATCTTAAAATAATCATATATAATGTTTCTATTATAATATTGTAAACAACTAGTCAGCTGTGACTTTTCTTTCAAAAGAATTGCTGGGTTGGCATGATTTTGCACTAATTATGTATTTCTTAAACGGGTTTCAAATGTGCTCCATTGTAGACAAAAATGGAATATCTTACAAGAAGTAAAGGCATGGAATCAAATTTTAGTATCGGCTTCATAATAATTGCGATAATATGAATCTTTCACAATACGTTATCTGCAACATATTCATAAAATATCAGAATTTATATTACGCTATCATTTTTTTCATCTTTTTTTTTTGTTGGAACTAAAAGTTTTTAAATATTAAGAATATCTTTATTAATCATGTTAGAATGTGAACGGACATAAATTGGTTTTATTTTATACATCGAAAATATGTTGATTTCGTAAATAAAAAAAATAAAATACGTTAAGTTATTTAATATTTTTAAGTTTGTAATCATTAAATCGACTTATATTGATAATATGTATATTAACCAATTTTTAAATTTTATATTTACATGAAGTGTACCATGTATCACATATGTTATCCTTTAATTTAAGTTAAGATTTTATATTAATTAATATATGAAATAATTTTTTTTATTATTCATTTTTACAAACATTTATTATTACATGTAATAAGTTTTTTTTAATTCTTAATGATTCACTCATTTTTAATAATTTTTTATACATGAAATCAGTGCACAATTATATTTCAGATGCTAATATGTAAAAAATAATTAATTAAATTTTATTCATTAATTTAACTTAACATATAATCAAAATAATTTAAATTTAATTTAAAAATAAATATGTAAAAACTACAAATCAAATCTATCAAATCAATACAAATAAATTGATATAATATTATATAACTGTATAGATTGATAAAATAATATATGTTAACTTGGTTGACAAAAACTTATCTTAATTGAATTTCACAGCTTATATGTAAAACTCATTTATTTTATTTGTGTTCGTTAAATAAATGTAAGGAATTGAAATAAAAATATTAATTTATTCAAATATTTTTTTAAAAGTAATAATAAATAAATAAATAAAATTTTAAAATTAATAATAATTTTGTAATTACATGTTTTAAATTTGAAAAATATAATCAATGCAAGAAGATAATATGAAAACAATTAACGTGAATGACTCAAATTTATGGGACTTTTAATATCATTCCACCTTATTTTTAGGATGTAAGCAAAAATATGAATGACTCTATTTATAGTTGTAGATTAATGATTTTTAACCAATTTGAATTAATAAAAAATATTGGTATGTGACATATTTGAGGTAAGTTTTACTTAAGTATAACTATAAATATTATACATCTTAATTACTTTAAAATAAAATTTTTTGGAAGCCTAAATATTGAAAATTGAAGAAGAATTAAAAGAAGTATATTTGCTATATATTATCTGCGTTTTTTTTCAGGAATTAATATATGTGTCATGAATCAAGTATATATAATAAATATTTTACACATGTAATTGAATATTTTTTATATGTGTTATCATAGTTTAGTGAACATTTATTAATTTACGAGGAAAAAAATGCTCTTATGGTATTGAAGGTAAACAAAATGGTTTATAGTTATTTTTTAGCACAAAGATGAGAAGTGTGAGATGTATTTAGTAAATTGTAAATATTTTTTAATTATTTAAAATATTTAGGGTATTTATTTAGTGGTATATACGAGAGTCGAGAGATAAATAGAATTAGCCTACACTAATAAGTCCATTTTTTATGAAAGGCCCGATTAGTATCATTGGGCCACAATTCTATATTACACTTAACATTTTTTGGTCCATGTTGCTTCCGGCCTTCTTTAAATGGCGCGTTTTCTCTCGGTGCCACCAAGGGAGAGAGAAGGGGCGGTTTAAAAGTTCGAGAGTAAGAACCATCCTCTAGGGTTTTAGAGATAGCTCACAACTTCACAAGTTAAACCTCTCTCAGTGAACTAACTTCCCTCGTAGAATGAGTTTCTGGGGTCAGTTTCTGCCCGCTTCTGATCAGTTCTTTCGTTTCTTTCCATTTTTTTTCGATTTCTGATGATTTGATGATAATTTTTTTTTATCATGTGTGATTGGTAAACACTCGACGGTATCGTATGCGTGATATCTAGTAGGATTTTTCATGAAGTATTGCTATTATTGCGTTTTCATTATTTGCGCGATGTTAGGATTTCTAGAAATTAGAGGATGGTAATGGCATGTATAAATTATTTACGTGCGTTCAAATGGATGTGGACATACTAGTATTTTGGATTTTACTTCATTTCTTGAATTTCATTAGCTGCCAAAAGTTTATTATATTTATTAATATTTCTGCTTTGCGATTGTAATATTGGAGTTTAATAAAATTTTAGGGATTGAAGTTAAACCGGGCAAACCATACCCTTATCACTCTGATAATGTGCGAGGAACACTTCACATAACCCAGGTTTGTCATTTTTTGACATTGCTGTAACATTGTACAAATCTTCAATTTAACTTGCGGGTTTAGAAATGGATTCCTATTTTCATTAGAGGGTTGCTTTTAGTTCTAATTAATTTTTTCTTTCAGGGATGATTTCATTTTGTGATTGGAGGAGGGTTAATTAATTTTGATTTTGATTGCAAATAGCATTTATGCTTAATGCTTTAAAATTTGTACAGAATCTGTTGTTTAGAGCTTTATGAATCTTCTTAGATCCTAAAATGACTGTTCTATTACATTTAACTTGTATACTGATGCTTGAAACGTGATCAGGCAACTCTAGGTCTTGGTTCATCAAAAGAGAGGAGCACTGTTCAGTGTTCAGTTGGTCATAAAAAGCCAATTTTTATTTGTGCGTTGCTGCCAAATAAGAATGAATCGTGCCCGTTGGATCTTGAATTTGACGAGGATGATTTAGTAGCCTTCTCAGTGATTGGCCCCCGAAGTATACATCTATCTGGTTACTTCGTGGCTTATGAAGGAGAGTCTGTTAGAGATGATTATGAATCGTATCCTTTTGACAAAATTATAAAAGATTAGTTTTCCCTGGTGGTTTACTGGTGGCTTTTTACTTGTAAGTTTGTTCAGGCGTTCATTTAGCTGCCATTACTCTCGTCCATCAATAGCATGATTTCTTTCTATTGGTTAATGGAACATTAATGGAAAAAGAACTATATGTCATATTTGTAAGTTTGTTTTAGTCAATTTGTACACTTACACCATGGAATAGTGATTCTTTTGGAGAAGATATTGCTGAGACAGAGTCAGACTCATCTGAATACAATACTAATGATGATTATGACAATGATGAAGAATCTGAGGATGGATTTTTTGTTCGAGATGACATTGATTATGGCATGTTCCCACCTTCAAATGCTCCAAAAAGTAGAGGTAATTGACATATCTGGCTTCTCAATTTCAGTAATGTAATTTTTTATGTACCTTGTGCTTTTATCTTTATGCACCACATGTAAGCATCACCTCTATCATTATGAATCACTTTTTTCTCAAGGACGTGCATATGCTTATTAAAATATGTTGAATATTCTGTAGAAAAAAAGTAGAATATCTTATGTAACCTTGAGTTGTTTTATAATTGATCTGGATGGGAGAAATCTAAAACCAAACGAAAACAAAATGAAGGCAGCTTGTAAGTGGCTAAATATGGTTATTTCATGATGTTTCCTGCACTCTGCTACTTTTTCAAATGCAGTCTTACATGACGATAAATATTAGTTGACTGTTGAAGTGGATGAGTTTTAACATTTTTGTGATCCTCAACCTTCAACCTTCAACCCTCCATTCTCCATAATTCTTAAATTCCATGTCAATGCTTGATCCTGGACATTTTGACTATCAATTCCGTTGCCTTTTGTTTCAGTTGTAATTGAGGAAATAATGGACGATGATAAACCAAATCGAGATGATCAAACTATACGTCAAAAGAAGAAGCTATCAAACGGCTCTTTGGAGGACACTAACTCTCAACATCAAATTGTTGTCAAGAGGGATGCTTCGACACCTGTAATAGAAAGTGAAGATGAAGATGGATTTCCAATTTTCACCACCCAAAAAAGTGAATCAGGTCAGAAGCTTGGTGTAGACGCACAACAGACAGATGACAAAACAACTCGAAAACCCAAGAAGAGAGCAAAAGACAGTGATAGTGCTTCTAACTCAGAAAGGAAAGCTGAAAATGTTGATGAAGATGGTCAGCCAGATTGGTGAGCTGTTATTCCTGATGAAATTTTCTTAATAGGCATTTTACTTTCCTTAGTTTCATTTAATTTTGATGGAAGTTCATTTTGTAAAACTTAATTGAGTGTATTCACTGTTTGGCTTGGAAGATGTGGGATGGAGAGGATGCACAAGGGGTTCATTTTTCCCTTTTTTGTTTTTAGATTCATGCTTATTATCATGTTAGAAGTTTCACTTCATACTGAAGTTGTTTTGGATGACAAGAACAGCCAAAAGAAGAAAAAGAAGAAGAATAAGAAGAGGCATTTGGAGGAACAAGTTAAAGAAAATGCTGATAAAAAGCAGCCCAAGGAAAATGAGGTTATGAAGATGGATGAGCCAGATCACAAGTTATCTAACGAGAAGTGAGATTTGCCATCTCTATCTTTTTTCTTAAATAACCTCACTGAGTTTAAGGCAGTAGCTTATTTGTATTACTATACTGCATCAAAATGATTTTGGATCAGCATACATGTCAATTTCCTGCTTCTTTTTCCCTTCACGGAGCAAGGAGCATGTATTTTTATGGCCTTTTGTATGTTTCAAGCTCCCATAGTGGATAGTTGAGTCCAGTATTCGGGGTTGATAGCGAAGGGAGACCAGTTTTGCTGTTTGGATCCTTTAACAGCTTGTCTTGGATAAAATTCTTCATTTTTTATTTTTATTTTCTCTAGTTTACTTGAACATCCTGTCTGATTGTCAATGTTCCCTTTATTCTTAGACATATTAAGATAGTTGAATAACTTGGGAGGTGACTTGTCTTTTTATAATTTTGCAAGTTCTCTCTTTTCTGCTTCCATGTCATATATCATAAAGTGCATTTGTTGATTATATACATGTGCAGTTCTACTGATGTTGAAATGGATACCACACCTGTTGAAAGTCAGCCAGAGGGTAAAAATAAGAAGAGAAAAAATAAAAAGAAGACCGTCCAGGAGAACGGTGATGCAACTAATTTGGATAAAAGTGTTACGCCAAAGGAACAGCAAAGCAGATCCACGTTGCAGTCAGAGCAGCAGAAAACAGAGACCAAGGCATCTAAAATGAGAACCTTTCCAAATGGATTGGTTGTTGAAGAAGTAGCAATGGGCAAACCAGATGGTAAAAGAGCTTCTCCAGGGAAGCAGGTGGGTTCAAATTGCCAACTTTAATTAATGCAGTATTTCATTTAACTGTAGCAATTAATATCCATTTCTAGGAAAATTAGCTATACTTGCAACCTCTTTAAATATTAGATATTTTTCCAATCCTTGAGCTCTTTTGGGATTTATGTGGGAAAAAGAATTGTTGCATAGTATTTGGACTGTATCTGAAACACATGCAATCTGTATGGAGTGTTCATCATCTCAAAATTTCATTGTGCTGATACATATTTTTTCCTTCACCACCACCACCGTAAATTAGTGGCAGTATAATGTGCATGAGGTCCAGGTAAATGAAAATGAAACATCAATTATTTGGCATCAAATGAACTGAATCACTTGTTTAAAAAGATTTTTTTTTATGTATCAGGTCAGTGTACGCTATATTGGCAAGCTGAAAAATGGAAAAATATTTGACTCAAATGTCAGAGGACCACCCTTTAAATTTCGCCTAGGTAATTGAGTTAATATGACAGAATTTATTGAACTTGCTTCATTATTCATGTTGACAATTTTTTATATATGTTTTTGCAGGTTTAGGACAAGTCATAGCTGGATGGGATGTTGGAGTAGACGGTAATTATTGAAATTATAAACCTTGATAAATTATTTTTTGTTTCTTGCCAAGTATTTTTGTATTTTTTAGAAAAGCCATTGTAATGCATGTTCTGTGTAAATTTCCCAGGCATGCGTGTTGGGGACAAAAGAAGACTGACTATTCCACCATCAATGGGGTAAATAGTTGGAATAAAATGCTTGAGATTTTCCCTTAAGAATCAGAATTGAGAGTTTAAATAAGTGCACAACTATATTTGGCCCTCTAACAACTAATTCATTACCTGTCTTAAACTTGCAGATATGGGAGTAAGGGTGCTGGTGGGAAAATACCTCCAAACTCATGGCTTGTGTTTGATGTTGAGTTGATTGATGTTCGCTGATGCTCCTTCCATCTTAGAAAAAGGTTATGGCTGCAATATAGAGGGTAAAGCTCAACTCATCTGAAGTTTTTAACTGTCAACCTTGAATTGGTCAGGAAGTCTGTGGCTGAAATGAATACATTGGTTGGTATTCATCACCCTTATACATTGAGAAGTGGTTGTAGTTAATTCTTTAAATATTTATTCCTCCATCTTTCTCGAGGGTGCTGCATTTTTTGTTGCTAAAAATAGAGGGTGCTGCATGATTATTGAAGAAAAATGCTGAACTGCACCCACTGATACTGAAAATTTATTTTTGCTGGTTATTTTTTTTTCCTTTCAGTAGGGTGAGAAGAACATATATCTGAGTGTTATCTTTACTCAGGGTTTTGCCATCACATTGATACAAATTTAATCGCCTGAAGTTGCTGGGCAGAGCAACTTAAGAGATTTTGTGCCTATTGTTCTTTCGAAGTGTTTAAAGATTTTAAAATTTCGTTCCATTTTATCTCTTCTCTGCTGCAAGTTGTTGCAAATAGTAGTAGTTCATGTTGAGTGTTTTTTAAAACTACTAGCAGAGAGAGAAAACCCGTTCACCTATATTGAGTTTTTTCACTCCTAGATTCATGTTGCGTCTTTATCACTTCTAGTAGTAAACATATTCTCATCAGACCATGTCCAAATGTGGACAAGTGTTGCATTGTGTGAATACAGGGCTTATTTCTTTTACTGCTGTGACATTTGCAGAATGCAAAACTAAATACTAATCAAACATATTATTCAAATTGTCTAATTTTTTTTATCATATGACCATTCATAATATCATTTCATCACACAAAAGATTCAAACAAATTTTCAACCTTATTCCTTACGTCTTGGATTAAGCAAAGTTGCAATAAATAAAAAATCATTTATTTTATCTACACTTTTTCAATATTTATTTAACTTTGTTTTCATTTCTTTTATTATTTTGCTTAACAAAAAATCTGTATTTTTACACCAGAAATTCAATTGGTTTTGTTCGAAGTAAATTTGATCTAAAAATAAATTTGAAGTAACATACAGAACTAGGAAACTTCAATGTTGCATCAAACATATAAGAGTTTTGTAACTATCATTTTCAATGTTGAACTCTTATTTAAATATCACATTAATTTCTTCTAAACGATCAAAAGCCTTTTGAAATTTTATAGTTTCTAATATTAAATAGTTGGAATTTTACTTTATTATTACATTTAAACATAAAAGTTTATTAGTATTAATCTTCTCTTGTTTTGCACAATCTTTAAATTTTAAACTTTGAAGGTAATCTTTTGACATATTTCACAACTTATCTTATCTTATTTATGTTTGAATTATGTTCTTTCAAGTCCTCTCTCATAACTAAATTTAGAATATGAGTTGTATATGCATATGTTGACCATCTAGTATTGTACCATTCTAATTATTTACTTTTTTACGTAATTAAGAAATTAATGTATTATTTGAGCTAACATTATTCACAATAATAGTAAATATCTTATCAATTTCACAATTTAATTACACAAAAATTTAAGATTTTTTTTAGAGTTTTCAATTATCATCGATGAAGTGAGCAGTGACATATAATTCAAATTTTGAATAGAAATCCATGTGTTAGTTGTTAAACAAATTCTTTGAAATGACTAAGAGAAAAAATCTTTCAATTTATCATTTTCCTTTAAGAAAAGACTCGAGCAATCTTGTGCAACAGTGGTACGAAAAAGAACTTGAAACCTTTATTCCAAAACTCTACTTCTTAAATTCTTCATTTTCAACATGACTAAATGACAATTCATCAACTATAATAATTTCTATAAGTGCAAGCCTACAAGCCTCGTTACTAAATATGTGTGCAACAAGTACACATTTTTTATTGTTTGTAGGAAACAATTTACATTCCATAGCAATATAAGCATTTAAGTTTGATGTACTAGACTTGCTAGATACATGCATATACTTCCTTGAACAATATTTACATCTTGTCTTACGATTTAAGCCTTCACTCACTATATCAAAATGTTTCCAGGGAGGTTTAGAAAACTTTCACTTACCTTTTTCATCATAGCTATCTATGGAAGGTTCAAGTTTGTCATTCAATGGTATATCTTTAGTTTTTGGTAGAACATTTTGTGGATTTTTATCTTGATTTTCAACATCATGGGTAGCGCTTGCACTTTCGGTGATTGTAAGTGGACTATCCGTAGTAGAGATGTTTTTTCCACTTAATGCAATAAACACAGTGTAGAAAAACAAATGTTATAAAAATGCTATCAAATAAATGAAATAACAAAAACAACAGATATTACACAGGGAACAAGACAATAGATGTTAACAACCAAAAGAATTGGGTCGAAATGACCTTTTTCCTGAGATGCTTGGCTTCAATTCACCAACTGTAAGAACCCTCATCTCTCCCCAAAACCTTACAACTTGAATCTCAACCCTCAACCTACAACTTCTGTTAAAATCTACACAGCACCAGAATCCATTGACCAAGTATCAACATATCAATACTCAATAGAGTAAAGTAACATTTTCCCATTAATATGTGTAAAGCTTTACTAAAGTGGAAATTAAAAGGATGGGTTGGATTACATTATATAATGACAACCACAAATACACGTGAAAGATAAAAAATAGTAGACAAATGTCAATCTCAATGTTAGCGTAAAACTTTATACTGGTATAACATAGTAAACAGAACAAATTTTTCAAAACTCATCAAATTAAATTAGCAAAGTGTGAAACCTCCAACCAAAAAAATATAGCTTAAATAGAAGTAAATTTATAGTTTTCTAGAATATAGAGAAATATATTTATAGATTTCTAGAATGTAAAGAAGCAAATTTACAGCAAAAGTAATACAATTTCTCATATCTCATAGAAGAACAAAATAAATAATGAAAAGCAAAAGTAGAACCAGATATTACAGAGGGAACAAGAGTCATAACTCACAGGGAATCAAATTGATGTAAAACAAAGAATAGAGAAGAGAGAACAGAGAGAGAGTCGATGACGGCGATACACACAGTGGCAAAGAGCAAAAAGCAAAGCGGTAGAAGGGAGGAGATTGGAGAGTAACAAGCCAGAGAGAATTCAGAATGCTTAGTAGTTGCGCGATGAAAACGAAAAACCTAATCAAGTTGCGCGAAAGAAAACCTAAATATATATATATATATATATATATAATTTCATAAATATAATTAATTTCGGTCGGATCGGATGAATCGTAGTGAAATTTGTCATCTAATATGAACTTAACAGATGAATTTTTTTTCCATCCGATGGTCAGATCAAAACCGTCAAAAAATTAACGAATGAGATCAGATTGATTGAATTAATCGAATGATCGGATTTTTTGCACACTCCTAATTCTGATACAAAGCTTTGATGAACAGAGTGATGTGTTTTCTTGGTTGTCATTAGACTCGAGTTTCAAAAATACTCTTAAAATATGTACTCAATTTGTAGGGATTGTTTTAGTAATGGAATTACCTATTTGAAACTAAATCGATAAAAAAATACTTCGCATACTAAGAAGTAATGAAAATGAAAAATAACTAAACTAAATTTTGATTTATTAGCAAAAAAAAATAGTGATTACACTTATAGTTTGTGTATTTTTATTATTAAAAAAATTCCAATCATAGCATTTAATATTGAATGTATTTAACTTGGTTGTTATATATTAATTTCATAAGTTAAATCTATTTTTTTTAAATTGTTCATATTTTTTTAATTTAAAAATTTAAAATTTAAAATTTTAATATATAATATTAATCATTTATATTTGTGTGCATTGTATATATAGATAGAAATATTCAATTAGTATGTCCATATATTATATCAAAAGTTTAAAGTTATTTATCATATATATATATATATATAAAGTTTAAAAAATTTATAATCAAATTTATTTTCGAGGAATAAAAATTTATAATCACAATTTACAAAGAAAAATAAAATTTTAAAAATCAATATAACCAATTCAAACTAACTCCAAATTTTTAGTTTGGTTTTATTTTACACCTCAAATTGATTTGATTTGGTTTATATTGTGTTTAAGAATCGATTAGATTTGGTTGGATTGAATTTTAATTCAATATCAAATCAACTTAAATTTGTATACTCACTGTTTGTTTTTTAAGTTTAAATCTGATCATTAGATTAGTATAATATTAAATTTTATTTAATTCTATCATATTTAATATTATTTTTATTGTTAATTTTAGGATTGTTATGTATTTTTCTCATCTTATTTTTTTCCAAATTAATAGTATCATTGTCCAATTTTTTATTTTACTAATCGCGCTAGCAGATGTACTTTAATTCAGTCTTCTAGAGGTATGTAATTTTGCATACCTGTCCCGAAGATCACAATGCCAACTCAGTTTGACAATTGGATTGTGCTCGGCGATAATATTAAATCGTTGATGTTCACATAAAAAAGTAGAGTTCACAGCATTTTTTACTATATTTTCGAAGTTGTACGTTTGGACATAAATTTCATTAAAAAAAATTAACATAAATTAAAAGAAAAAGGGACATTGTAAAAGGCCCAAGGGTTTTGTTGTTTAAGAGCTTTTCTTCTGATGTTATGTGATCTACGCGATGTTTGGTTAGTATAAATCGAAATGAAATAACGTGTATATTTCATAACCTCAAAAATACAAATAACAAGTTAACGAACGCATCAATTTCAAGGGTCAGTATATCCTCGTGTCATAATTTACCTATTAATTTTAAACCATGCAAATCAATATTTGGATAATATATATAATATGAACAAGCCTCTAATAATATTACGCCAAAAAAGATTTAGAAACAAACCATCATCCTCAAAGGGACATCATAAGAAAACACAGCAAAAAAAGGAAAAAGAAAACACCAATATTTTCTAGCAGGCCTATATATATATATATAACACAGGGTAAGGTATTGAAAACAATACTTAACAAACCAAGAATTCATAAACACCCAGCCATTATGAAAGAGTTCAACTCGCTTGTGGATTTTGTCCTCGTATCTCTTTGCTGTTAAGTTTCTTGGTAATCCAAAGATCCAAACTTATAAACAAAATCCCAGTGTTCAATTTTTACAATGATATTAATATGGCTCAACTGGTGCTCTAAATTTTGACCCCGCATAAATGGCTGTAGGCCCTAGCTCTTCTTCTATTCTCAGAAGCTGGAAAAAGAAAATAACTTGGCTTAGAACTTCAAGTTGAAAACGAAAGAGAAATTTGATCCATAAATCATGAACCTGCATAATCAAGAGAAAGTTTACTTGGTTGTATTTAGCAAGGCGTTCTGATCTGCAAGGAGCCCCAGTCTTGATCTGCCCCTACATTATATTGAAGCTTGCGAAAAGTTAAGACAATTTTCAAAGATAAAGGATATCTGTATATGCTAAAATTTTATTTAAGGTGTCAAATAAAATCAGAAGTTATTTAATTCCTCCCCTCTCTCCCTAAGTAAATCGCAAATTAAGAAGTGCATGTTGCACATAAATGAATTTGCTTAAGTGATTTAAATAAAGTTTTAAGTATCCTCTTAGGAAAGCCATTAAAATTAATCAAATAATTGAATATTATGCAAATTATGTCTGTTTTCAGAAACTTTTTCACCCAAAAAAATAAAACGAGTAAAGGGCCACCAAAAACTTACAGTTGATAATCCAACAGAAAGGTCTGCAATGAAGGTGTCCTCAGTTTCACCACTGAAATTTAAAAGATAAAGAACCAGTAACGGAAGAAAAAGGCAAGATAAAAAGATCTGAAGTTGTCATGAATATCTTTTTTACCTTCTATGACTTGCCATGACACCCCATCCAGCACTTTTAGACATTTTCACAGCTTCAATGCTTTCAGTTACTGATCCAATTTGATTAACCTAACCAATCAAAACTAGAAACTTAGCTTTCAGTGACTGATACTATGTCATCACTACCTGACGGCACTTATAGCCATGATTCACCAACACAACCTAGATCCATGACTAAGACATGAGTACTACCTTCAACAAAAGAGCATTGCAGGCCTTCTCCTTGATTGCTTTCTCCACACGCTATAGAAGACAGAAAAATGTCAAGACAGTCTGTGGTGATAAATCAATCATATAGTATCAACAGGGTTTGATAAACTCAGCTTGCCTTTGGGTTTGTGACAAGCAGGTCATCACCAACAATCTGAACTTGCTCACCCATTTCACCAGTCATCTTTGCATAGTGCTCCCAATCATCTTGATCAAAGGGATCTTCGATTGACACAATAGGATACTCAGTTACAAATGACTTGTAGACGTTCTTCAAGCTGTCTCCAGAAATCTTTTGTGATCCATCATTGTTCTGCAGATAGAGAAGACAGTTTGTTTAGGTACCACGCAAAACATCATAGACTCATTTAATCTATAAAAATGAAAGTTTCTAAAATGACGCTTTCCAAAGTACAAACATAGCGAAGGGACTGCATTTTTGTCATTTTCACCCAGTTACCTCTTCCTTGAAGTTCAAGTCATAAGTCTTGTCCTTGTTATCATAGAACTCTGAAGCAGCAACATCCATCCCAATTACAACCTACAAGGAAAAACAATAATTTATCAGATGAGCTTGTTCCCTTCCACCAACAATATATACTGCAAAGTATAGAATTCAAAGATGCTAAAGTTAACCTTTCCAGTATATCCAGCTTTAGCAATCGCTGTCTTCAGCAATTCAAGGCCCTCTTTGTTCTCCTGCAATCAAATTTCATGTCAGATTTATTCAAATTTTGGAACATTTAACTAACTATTATTAATATCATAGCTTTAATAAATTCTCAAATTAAAGTATGACCATCTAAATATTACGTCAATGATAAAAAATATAAAGCAAAATAAAATTGGCTTAAAAACTGAGACTAATAGAGCATATGGAGTACACCTGAATATTTGGAGCAAAACCACCTTCATCCCCAACGTTTGTGGCATCTTGTCCATACTTCTTTTTTATTACACCCTGGAAGAGAATATATATACATGTAATAAACCTATATAAACATGTCATTTGTTATGCATATGCTGATTGAGAAAAAAAAATATCTACGTCCAAGAGAGAGGGAAATCACCTTCAGGTGGTGATAAACTTCAACACCCATCTTCATAGCTTCCTTGAAACAAGATGCTCCAACAGGAAGAATCATGAATTCCTGCAAAAGTGGTCAACAAGAAGAAAACTTCATCCACAATGTCCTATTGACCACCCCACATACTGGTAGAAAAGTGATAATATCATGTTACCTGCATTGCCAGTTTATTGCCAGCATGAGAACCTCCATTAATGACATTGAATGCTGGCACAGGAAGAACTAGAGTCTTGTTCCCAGCAAGATTAGCGATGTGCTGTTAGGCAAATACATACAGCAGTGAACAACATTTTATGCCATAAACTAGAGAGAGTAGCATGAGCTAGAATCAATTCATTCCTAAACCACAAGTACCTTATAAAGAGGAATCTTGCTTACAATAGCACCAGCTTTGCAGACAGCCAGAGACACCGCTAGTATAGCATTAGCTCCAAGCTGAAAAAAATAGACGGAATAAATGTTAGTGCTTTTGTATTTTATTTTGCCTCTTCATTCTTTCTTTTGTAGCTACACAGACAAATTTAGCTTGATGCTAGAATTGTCCGACGACTAAATTCAAGAATATGATCAAGAGAAAGAACTTAAATACCTTCTGCTTGCACCAACCCCATTCATTAACAGTACCATCAAGTTGTTGTACCACATAGTTGTCGATTTTGGACTGCTCTCTTGGGTCCTTAATGATACAAAATGATACTTACATCAGTAATCACCCGCTTTATGCATCATGCCAGATTATATAACCGAATAATTCTATGGTACCTTTCCAATTAAAGCAGGTCCAATGATAGCGTTAACATTCTCCACAGCCTATACCGTCACAGGATATGATGAATGATCAGTCTGACTTCAATAAAATTCAATCCTATTCTATAATCCCATATAAATTCCCAGACCAATACATACATTACCAAAGAGAAAAGATATTTGCATCGTAATGAAAACGAATAAATAGAAAGCTCAAATCGAAGATCATGGAAAATAATCCATAGAGTAGAAAGCAGGTCCAGTAAAATATACATACCTTAAGGACTCCTTTACCCAGGTAATCAGATCCTCCATCTCTTAATTCCAGAGCCTCGTAAACACCTTTAGAGAAAATCATCAGCAGTTAGGGGAAAAAAAGCAGGAGTAAGTTAACATTAAGCAGTGTACCAATTAAACCTTAAAAATGACAAGTAGGAAAAAAGGTTTTAAATGAGTAAAGTGCTCTGAGTGACAAACTTCGAAGGAATCAAAGCAATGGTTCAAACAACAAAAAATTGGAAAAAGACGAATCACATCCATCAAATAATACATCGGTATATGCACAAATGAGTCTAAATATGAATGATCCTAAGTAATGCCGATGGTGTTGAATTACCAGTAGAAGCACCGCTCGGTACAGCAGCTCTAGCAATAGTTCCATCTGAGAGTGTAACATCAACCTGAAACCATATCCACGTTTATTCAATACTTCATGATTAAAAAAATAAATCCGAAAGCCCAGACATCCAAGGAAATAAGAAAAGAAAGTAGCCTAGCATTAATTAACTAAGCAGAAGGCTCTGTTAAGTAAATAAAATAAAAGTGACTTTATTTTAAATTAAAAGGTCCTTCAAACTACTACTTATACTTTCTGCAGAATCAAACAGATAGGAAGAAGATGGAACAAAAAAGAGAGAATCGAAAATCGTAAACAGAGTAACGGAAGAACTTAATGAAGAGGGGACATTTTGAGATATAAGAAGGATTTGATCGAAAGAAACTCACTTCGACAGTAGGGTTTCCACGGCTGTCAAAGATCTGACGAGCTTTAACTGCCTTGATTGTCGCCATTGCCACTTAAGATGCAGTTCTCTGCTCAGATATTTCTTGCAAGTATATGGCGAAAATAGTTGGTTTTCAGAACATGTAAGCAGAGTTCATAAGATCAAAACCGTTGATTGTGCTGAAAGTTGTAATGAAGACAACGGCTGAGATTGCTTTCTTGGGTACCACGACTGACGAGTGTTGCCTCGGTGTCCGTTTCTCTTTTCTTTTTGGCAACGACTCATTAGCAAGTGTCTGGGCTTGTCGATGTGGGCCGAAAAGGAAAAGGAATTAAAAAAAAACTTATTGTATTTGTTTTTTTTAAGAAACACCTATGTTTGATTGGTGAGAATATTTTAAAAATAAACTATATTCTATTTTTTTGAAAAGTTCTTCTCTTATGAATAAAATTGTAATATATTTTTTAAAAAAATCTCAATTATTAATAAAAATTTATGATATTTTGAAAAATAAAATAAAATAATTAAATTTTTTTATTTTACGATAATTAGCAAAGAAAGAATTATAATTCCTATTTATACTTTCCTATTCCTAATAATTGTTATTCTTAATCAATTCATAATTTCAATTACGTGAATTGAAGATTACCTCACTTGCCATACTGCCCGTTCTCGTCTCTGGTAAAGACTTTTAGTCCCTATTCTTCTTTTTTGTATGAATGTTTTTAAGTCTTCTATCTGATGGGTTTAAGCTATCAGGCATTTGATTCTTTCTCCCCTTTCGTTGTTCACACTTGTACATGAATAAGTTATAACTTATGAATGCTTTTTATTTGTTCATTTTTTTAATTCTCAAGTTGTTGATATACATTCATAATTTATGTGAAAAATATATCTTTTATAGTGCATAATTAACTATTATGTTAATTTTATTAGTGATAAATATATATATTTTTAAGTGATAAACAATAGTAATTTATATACAATATAGTATTATTGTAATAGTTGGAACCATGAAGTTATTAGATTTATGTTCGTTATTTTAGTAATATTACGATTTTATTTTTGATATAATTTTTATTTATATTTTTTTAGGTGTTATCTTAATAGTAACTTATTTAAAAAATTATTAATTTAATGCAATTTGGGTTTTTTTGCTATGTGTTTTAATATATATATATTATTTAAAAAATATTTTTAAATAATTAATTAATTAAACGATATTTATAGGATATTTTTAAATAATCAATTAATCGATTATTTAAAAATATTCTATAAATGTACCACTTACATGTTAAAAATGTTTAAATCATCTTTAATTTAAACGATGATATTAAATTAATATTTTTTTAATCATGAAATTATTAAAATATTACCTTAAAAATATAAAAAATAAAACTGCGATAATATTAAAATAATAAATTTTTTGGTCTGTTAATTGGATGAAGTTCCAATTAATTAACTATGTGGTAAAAAAATTAGATATTTTATATCTTTAATTCAAATAATATATTCTTCCGATCAGTTCAAATAAAAAACATAATCTAGCATTGTGTCGTACCAATTTCAAATTGAACCGAAACTTTTGGGATTTGAAACACATTACACCAAATTAGACAGTGCTATCATAAATACCTTGTCGCTGTCCAGTGTTCTGTCAACAGTCTTGAATACGTTTGCTTAATATGAGAACGTCATAAAGTCTACTTAGCTAATGCATTTATCTGACAAAACCGCTAACCCTATTTCTTTGAAATTTTGACCAAAGAAATTAAAGATATGCTTAATATGAGAACGTCATAAAGTCTACTTAGCTAATGCATTTATCTGACAAAACCGCTAACCCTATTTCTTTGAAATTTTGACCAAAGAAATTAAAGATACGTTTATAAACGATATATTGATATCCTATTGATTTTCTATAACATGTATTCTTTTAACATATGCAAGAAGAAAGATTTAAAGTTTTTTTTTTGTCAGCAAGTGAAGTATTTCTTGAAGAAGATACAAATGGAAGACAGTGTGGTGGATATGAAGTCTCTGAAGATGTAAGATTGGTTGAATATCCAACCCAAGAAATCTAAAGAAAACCTGACAACTGAATTGCGATAGAAACCCACTCAAAAGTTCAAAATCAAATTAAACAGGAAAGAATTGGTTCAAATATCCCATGTTCAGTGCCCGTAGACTTACTCTATATACACAATTGAGAAAAGGCCAAATAAGAAGCCAATTACAATTGACTTGCTAACAAAAAAATGCCAGAGGACCATCAGAGGAAGAAAGAGTTCATGCTAATATAAAGTAACTTAGAAGGAGGGCATTGTTTATTAAACTTGTATGGACTTGACGTGTCTTTTTGGAAGCACAAAACCCAGCCTTCTTTCCTCAAACGAGTATTCAATCTCCTCTGTGTCCACCTCAGCAATTTGAGCCATATAACGCATTGGTGCTGGAACTGGGGTCATAGCTGTTTGCATGGGAACTGACACTGTTGATGGGGTAGAAGGTAAAGGAATTGGCATAGCCTTAGGAGTCTTATTCTCATCATCTACAATAGTAGTAGTCTTTGAGGGAGTGTTGAAAGGAAGTGTTTTGTGTATTGTTTCACTATGAGATTTGTTGAGATCTTCAGAAGTTGTCTTCAAGGATCCGTTGGAAGAAATCGGAGAGAACGGCTTCCGCATCACTGGTGGCTCCCCAAATGAGTGCTTGTGATTGGGGAGACCAGCCACATCTAAGCCCCTTCTGCCTGAATGAACATGAAACGGTAAGAACAGATTATTGAAGGAAAAGAACTAAAGCTCTAGAGGGTTACCCGTGGATAAAACTGAAAGGCAATCATCCATGTGGTCATTGAATTGCTCACTTTGCTCGCTTCGGTCACTCATCCTGCTACTGGGACGTGAATTGTGAGGAGTGTGTTTTGAGTCAGGTTTAGGAGTTTGATGTATTGCCCCTCCAAGAGAGATTCTTCTGTTGCTTGCACCTCCTGTTGACATTCTAGGACCTTTTTTAACACTTTGAGGTTTCATAGGACTTGGTTTTGACCCGTAAAGAGCCTCTTTTTCAGCAATGAGCTGTCCTTGCAGTTTCTTCTGGTCCTAAAATTAAGATTAGACCATGATCGGGTTAACCAAGCATAAGTTTCATGTTGGCTCCATGGACTATTCAGAAAGATATAACAGAGAAGAATTCTTTAAAAAAAATGCAATTTTTCTCCCAAAAAAGAATGTAGCTTAGTAAAACAACATTCTCTTACCCGTTGTCTACGACGTTCTTGCTCCTTTTCTTGTTGCAATATGGTATACTCTTCAAGCATGGAAAGAAGTCGGATCTAAACATCATAAAACAATGAAAATTATAACAAATTTCCGTGTTTCAAAATTTTTATTTTAAGATTAACGATACTTCATATACTTACACCATCGTAAGTGAACTCAATGCCTCTTTCCTTCTCCCAGGCAACAGTTTTTGAAGCCAATGCATCCACCATAGCTGTACACAAAGTAGATACTTTTTAGTGAATACTGATGGTAGTCACATTACGAAGAGAAATGGAAGAGAGAAGAATGACAGGAAAAAAAAGCAAAATAGCATTATCCATAAAGAGGAAGCTAAGCCATCATACTTTCAGGACATTTTTAATAAAAATGGCTCACTCCTTAATTCTTGTATCTTCAAGTCATACATATAATACAGGTTGTCTAGCTAAAGACTGTTTTTACCTGGAAGCTTATTAATCAAAGCACGAGCTTTCTCTGCACGCTTGAGAGTAAGGTGAGTTCCTCTTCCAGCATTGTACCGGTTTTCATCCTAAACAACCACATATACATGAAAAATTAATAATAACAATAAAAAATTAGGTATAATCAAAACAGTCATATGACATAATAATAGCAATTCTAACCCTGTTATACTCCTCAAGCCAGCACTCCTCATCGCATGCGGCCAACCATTTTTCAACTCTATCGAGTATTTCTTTTCTGCTAAAAGCTTCTTCTTTTACATTGGCAACTTGGAGCTCAATTTGTTCAAGGATGAAACCAGGATCCACCCCTCCTGTAGGGATTAGAAAAGGAAAGACATTTAATACAAAAAAGGCATGCAATTGACTATGTTCTTTCCACATATAGTAAATATTACCAGACTCTAAAGCTTCAATGGCAGATTCCATTACACCATCTGTATCCAGCACCAAATGTGTTTTCCTACATATCTCCTCTAGCTCAGATCTCTTTTTAAGAACAAGCTCCTTCATTTTGCTTGATTTCAACTCTTCTAGTCGAGACACTTCAACCTCAACCTACAACACATATTTAATTTCCTATAAGTCATAGAAAGGGTTCCCTTACCAAGGACCAAACGTAAAAAAAACAAAAACAAAAATATAACTAACTGAGATGATCTAACTGAATACATAAATCTCACATGATTTATAAAGTCAACAGAGAGTGTGTTGGGTTCAATCACTTCATGTTCAGAAGCAGCTATGTTGCATGTAACATTCTGAAACATTTGTTGCTCTTCCAATGGTGTATCCATCAAATTCCATAGCTCTAACATGGTAGATGCTAAATCTTGTAGCTGCCAGAAAAGCCCACATTCAGATATCTAGAAAAGAACTTACAAGCAATAGAAATCAAGAGATGTTTATTTATAACCTTTTGCATTCTCTGTATTTTAACTTCTCTTAGTTTTTTTATTGTTGCAACCAACCGATCAATGGTGTTGTTACTTATACTCTTAGATCCTTCCCAGTCACCTAAAGTTGGATGAACTTCCGTAACTGTTTGCTTGAAATCTATACCAAGAACTAAGCAAAGTGAGTTCAATGTGTTCAAGTGCTCATGAATCTCCTTCAGCCGATCACTCTGCAAAGAAAAAGAAAAAATTTTAAATAAAGGACAACATGACCATTCGAACATCTAATATGTGGATAGAGAAAATAAAGAAGAAAAGGTGTACCTTCTCCTTTTGAAGTACATGCAACTGTCTGTGCAATTCTTCAAGCTTCCTTAAAGATAGATCAGTTTCATCAACTGTTCTAGATGACATATATCTTGAAGCTTCCTCTATCTCATTTGATATGTTACGTATATCTTCTAGGACTTTGAGGAATTGATTTCTACGTTCCAATTTCCTTTTCCGCATCTCCTCGAGTTGTGGAATAATTTTATTGAGTTCTTCCTTCAAGCTTTCAGCATTTTGATCAGACTGGCACAACCATAAATTACAAATATTCAATTAGATGACAAACGAAAAAAAAAATTGAATTTCATCTTTAATCAATTTGGCTACAACATGTAACTTGTTTTTAACATGTTCACAGTTATATTTTTTCTATCTAATTCCATACTAGCAATTGTTTACCTAGTAAAACTCCTCTAGATAATTGACAAACTTTGCAATCAAATGAATAAATTCAACAATTATTATTATTATTATTATTATTATTATAGGATTTAACAATTGATCTCACCATTTAGTCTTTATGGGAAGAGGAGACTAATTAAGTTAAACAACTGTGTTGTTTATATCATTTATATAATACCAAAAATACAATGAGACTGAAAAAGTATTAATGGCTGTTCACTTTCACAGCATGCAAAGAAGCTCATAGCTGGAGACAAATTGATGTGATGTATTTACCAACCTGTCTGATATGTACAGGCCGTTCCCCCATTGCAGAGCAAATGGCAGCTAGTTCTGCTTCAGAATCAGCAATTGCTTGCCTTAGTTGAGCTCTAGAGCGATTTGCCTGATCTACCTTTCTTCTGTAAACTTCTAGACACTCTTGTTCGAGCTCAAGCAGCATCTTATCTCTATCAGACTCGGACTCTCCAACCTCATTCCATATAATCTGAGGTTTAGAATAAGAACAAAACATGAGTTTATAATATTTTTGGAAAAATCTTTTTTGCTTAGAAGAGCTTGGCAATCTGTTCAGCATGAGAAGCAGCTTAATAAAAACTCAAAGGTAAAAAAGGAATATGGAAGAGCTTGGCAATCAGTCCATCACTTGTATGAAAAGCTTTATGGAAAACCTGAAGCTCATATAAAAGGGTTCCACATGTTGTTTCCACATGCTGTAGCGGATCAACTCGGAGATCGGACATATTCAAGGAATTCTACCTGCCTACAAAAAATATATGCTGCAAGTCACGCACATAAGGAAGTAACAACTATAGTAAGGGAAGAACAATTATAAATGTACAAAAACAATCATTGACATTGGACTTAGCAACAACAGAAAACAATATCTAATTACGACAATAATGTTCCATCTAAGATGATTCATATTTGCACCATTCAAAGGTCTCCTTCCATGAGTAAGAACCATTACTGAAGTGAATCATTCCACAAAATCTACAGTACTCGAAACCTAAAGGCTTTAGTCATGTCATTAATGATGATAAACAATAACCTAGAAGATTTCTTATCCTCTTTACGTTGTGCCTCTCGCTCAAGGTGCAACTGGATCACCCAATTGGATTCCATAGGACCATAAATTATCGCACAGAAGACATTTTTCTAAGCCACAAAATTTCATTTGTACATTAGTGAAAACCAAACAATTTTTTTCTAGCAGAACCCTTAATGATTTATAGCTAGCCAGCTAAGAACATTTACAGTTTACCACCAAAGACAATGAAATCAACCGAGGGTGAAATATACGAAGGAAAATCCCCAGGCAAATAAGAAATCATGGTATTTTACTCTAAATAACCAGTTTAAAATTTTGTTTCTCACCGAATTACGAGGAAAATGTAAAGCCACCAAAAAGGATTCAAATCGAAACCAAGGTTTAATAATCCCGGCCGTTCACATTCAACGATAAATATTTCTCCATATGGAACCTCTTTTTCGTTTTCAGCTCAATGGAATTGATCTCATATATCACAGGAATCATAAGCGACAAATCAACTAAAAAGACTACATTCGTCCGGCTTAAAAGTTGAAATCTTCGAAATAAAATGGAAATTAAGCAATAAGAAAAAAGAGAGAAAGAATTCGATGAATCGAACATATGAATGCCTCCTCAGATTGATGCATCTTATGTTTCCATAGGTCAAATAAGTTGGAAAATCTATTATTAGAAATTTCGAACAATTTGTTATTCTTAGCATTTTTTACGACAACCGTTTCGGTAATTGGAAAATAAAGAAAGAGAGAGAATAATAAGAGGAGGATGGATCCAGAGGCAGAGACTAACCTGAGAGAACAATTTGTTCAGTAGCAGAGACTAGTGCTTTTAAAATTTTCTCGAGAAAATGTAGGAATAGTAGTTCAGAGTTTGAATATTTGTTTTCAGAAATTAAAGCGCCTGTAACTGGATAATTTAGAGAAGGGGGAGAGAAATTGAGATATAGCCGTTTGAAGGGGAAAGTTGAGAGATAGCGCTTGTTAAGGGTTTTTAATGATATGTGCGAACCCACGAGATTTGAATTTCAAATTCTTAAAAAACATTAATATATATATATATATATATATATATATATAAAGGTAATAGAACAGGATTACAAGTTTCTTGATCTATAATTGTTATAATAATTTGTCCAGTAATAATTAAGCACGTCATCAAAATCAAAAATAAATAAGAGAAATTATATATTAATCACTAATTATCATCAAACTAAATTAATGTGAAAAATAAATTCAATATTTTTTATTAAAAATACAATTTCTTCTTATTATTTTTTAAATAACAATAACTAATATTAATAAAAATAACATATTAATTACTGTATAACTTTTCAAAAAGCCATCGTTCAACTTACAATGCACAGTGCACGCAGTCACACGTCACTATTTCAAGAATAATGTACTAGGTTTTGACATTATCCAAATTAAATTTGATATATTTTAGTTAAATTAAATAGTATTTTTTTAATTAAGTAATTTTTTTTCATAAAAAAATGGTGATTAAATCATTTTAAAGGGATATTTTGGCTTACCCTAGATTATTAGAATTTTTTGTTATTTTTTTTAAAATAACTAGTTTTAAACTCTTAGATACTTACAAATTAATGATTTAAATTTGATAAATATATTCTTAGTTATCAAAAAATAATTATTACTAATATAAAATAACTGAAGAAGAAAAAAGTAATTTTTTTAAAAAAATAAGATAAGATAATAAATGATTTAATTATATCCATTTATTAATGTGTAAGTATAAAGTATTAATTATATAATTTTTTATGTATAATATGATTAAAATAATTATTTAAAATTAATAATAATATAGTCTCTATATATAAAAAAATTATCAATAATTATTATTTAGGGAAAATTATCCTAAATTCCTATACATATGTCATTTGAATACTTTGATTACTTAATTTTTAGAAAGAATACATAAGTCAATTAATTTTTAAAATTGAGATAATTTAATCATATAATTAATTTAATCACATAATTTTGTAGTTATGTGACTAAATTATCTATTTTTTACATTAAAAATGAGACAATTTAGTCACATAAATATGAAATTATGTGACTAAAATATATTAATTTTAAAAATAAAGAAACTTGTTTATCCATTCTAAAACTATGTTATCAAAATATTCTAATAACACAAATAAAATGATTTAAAAAATTAGTTACTCATTTGTTTATTATAGGAATATTTTTTTATTGATGTAAAAGATGAAACTATCGAAAACAAAATAAGTAAAACATTAAAAGTTAAAAAAAATAGAAAAAATTAATAAATATATAATAATATTAATCGATCATTAATAATTATTATTATTCAAAAAAAATATTTTAAAAAATAAAAGAAAATAAAAATCTTTAAATATATATTTTTAGTTTGCTTTTACTATGAAGAGATAAACAATTGATTTAATTTTTTTATATAAAGATTTGAAAAAAATATTCTTAAAATATGAAATGTAAGAACTTATTCATAAAAAATATTCTTAATTTTTTTATATAAAATATATTATCATACGTTAACATTCATTTAAAAAACTTAAGAATAATTTTTTTTTTATAAATTACCTAGAAATAATAAGAAGTATTAAAAATTTGATAATTATTAAATGTTAAAAAATTCGTGAATATAAACAAATGAGTTGAGTGCAAAATAGTATCGAGTATCCATAATTGGGCTCATCCATTACTCTAAATTAATGCTAACAACCAGTTGGCAATTATCCTTTCAAAAAGTTACAACAATGCACAATGTAAGCAAGAACCTCGAGATGAGGAACTTATACTGCCTTCATACTCTTTTCAAGCACAAACTCGTTCCAAGGTCAATCGGACCAGGCATGCACCAATGTAAACAATCCTGAGGTGGGGGCCTTCCATCAGGACCACGTTGGGTAAGCTTATTTGGGTCTCGGCTTCTATATGGACCTGGATGCCCATCATGCCGGTACTCAAATGCTTCCGTAATATCCATCATACCATTTTTGATTTATTGGTCACCTTCTTAATTGCATCGTTGAAACCTTTGACCTGTTTTTCATGCATTATTTTGGTAAAGCCATTTTCCACTTTCTCACCTTTTGCAAGGGGCTTTACTTTTCCGGTGCATGATCCACCTGTATTCCATGCCCCACCCTCACAATGATCAGGTGAATAGGTGCGAAGAATTGAAATTCCTGTATAATTTGGATGTGTACCTAGAGCACTGAATATAGTCTCAACAGATATTCCAAATGCTTCAATATTGTTAATCTTCATAGGTCGAGACTTGTCTGGCCACCACAATTGTCCTCCAACAATCTCATTGATGTAGACAGCTTGGCAAACCAATGACCAGATGAAAGAATAACTACATCAAACTTTGCGATGTGTTCCATAAGGCGATCGTCAGGGGCATCAAGGTGGGGCCTGTCAAGACCCTTTGGGGCAAAATCAAATGCCTCGGTTGTTTTCTTAACGAGCCACGAGGACCAAATGCGAACAACCATCACAGATGTCGAGTTAAAAAAATATCGCTGCATGTGTCGGTTTCCCCTGTTTTTTGGAACTTCTACCAGCAAAACAAATTGGTATGTATATATGAGAAGCCACCCACAGGAATAAAATAAGAGTGGTGTACAGGAAACCTTTAAAAAGCATACAAACTCTATGTACAGTGAAAAAATTACCTTTTTCAAGCAATAAATCGTCCCATTTTGGAAACAATTCTTTGTAAAGAAACTTCCAAAGATATTTGGGATTCCATGAGAAAAAAATATCAAGGCTCTGCTAGAGTGAAGCATGCACAACTTCAAGCTTTGAGAAGCGATTTTGAGACTCTACAAATGAAGAATGAGGAATGTGTCACTAGTTATTGTGCCAGAACTATGGAAATAAGCAACAAAATGTGTTTTCATGGTGAGAAAATGGAAGATGTCAAAATCGTGGAGAAGATATTGCGTACCCTAACACCAACATTTAATTATGTCGTGTGCTCCATTGAAGAATCTAAAGACATAGATATATTCTCTCTTGATGAGCTGCAAAGCTCTTTCTGGTCCATGAACAGAAGATGAACTGAAGTTCACCTTCAGAAGAGCAAGCTTTGAAGGCCTCTATCTCTACACATTTCTCAAACTTTAGAGGAAGGGGGTAGAGGTAGAAGTGGAGGAAGGGGAGATCAATGCAATAGAGATGGCAACAAGCATTATCAAGATAGGCGAGATCAACCATTTGACAAATCCAAGGTAGAATGCTTTAGATGTCATAAATTTGGTCATTATCGTTCCGAATGTTATACTAAATTGCCTAACAAGAAAGAAGAAGGAGAGACATCAAATTTTGTAGAAAACAAGGAAGCTGAAACTTTGTTAATGGCTTATCATGTCAATGAGGAACCTGAATTAGATGTTTGGTGTGTGGATACAGGTTGTAGCAACCACATGTGTGGAAGTAAGTCTTTGTTTTCTTATTTAAATGAAGACTTTCGTTCTACTATTAGTTTTGGTGATTCTTCTAAGGTAAAAGTAATGGGAAAAGGTGAAATAAATATTAGAACCAAGAATAGTTTTGTTGAAACAATTTCCAATGTTTTTTATGTTCCTGACTTGAAAAGTAATTTGTTAAGTACTGGTCAGTTGCAAGAAAAAGGTTATGTGATAACTATTCAAAATGGTTCTTGTGAGATATATGATCCTTCAAGAGGAGCAATTGTTGTTGTTCAGATGAGTTCAAACAGGTTGTTTCCTTTGAAGATTAGAACAACTCAACATAGCTTAATGACTGAAGTAAAAGACCTTTCATGGCTTTGGCATTTTCGCTATGGCCACTTGAATTTTGGCGAATTAAAGACTCTCTGACAGAAAGATATGGTAACGGGACTCCCTCAAATTCATATACCTTCTCAATTTTGTGAAGAATGTGTTGTTAGCAAACAACATCGTTCTCAATTCCCTCAAGGAAAGTCATGGAGAGCAAAACATGTCCTAGAGTTGGTACATTCTGACATTTGTGGACCGATGAATCCATATTCTAATGGGGGTAAAATATATTTAATTACCTTCATTGATGATTATACTAGAAAAACATAGGTTTATTTTTTGCAAAAAAAAAAAATCAAAAGCTTTTAGTGCATTTAAAAGCTTCAAGGCACGAGTTGAAAATGAAGTAGGAAAAGCCATTAAAGCTTTTTGTACTGATCATGGTGAAGAATACAACTCTAAAGAATTTGAAGGTTTTTGTGATGATCAAGGTATTCGAAAGGAATTCACATTTGCTTATACACCACAGCAGAATGGTGTATCGGAGAGGAAAAATATAACCATCCTCAACATGGTGAGAAGCTTGCTAGCAAGAGGGAACATTCCAAAGAATTTTTGGCCAGAGGCAGTAAATTGGAGCATTCATGTGTTGAATAGAAGTCCAACCTTTTCTGTTCAAAACATGACACCTAAGGAGGCTTAGAGTGGGCGGAAACCAGTTGTAGATCACTTCAGAATTTTTGGTTGCATCGCTTATGCACATGTCCCGGATGAGAAAAGGAAGAAGCTTGATGATAAGGGTGAAAATGTGTTTTTCTTGGCATAAGTGAAGCATCCAAAACTTACAAATTGTTCAATCCACTCACAAAAAAGATCGTGACTAGCAGAGATGTCATTTTTGATAAGAATAACACTTGGAATTGGAGTAAAAAATTGTCCACAGCAGCAGCCAATGCCAACCCTTTTTGATGGAGAGAATGAAGAAGAAAGGGAGCAGTCTTTACAACAACAAAATTCAGCAGCTAATGTTCCTGAAAATTCACCAGTTGCTGCCACTCCACCAACGACAGCAGAATCTACTGATGCAACAGCTGAATCACGTCTATGTTGTGTTTGAAAGAGGACCAGATGGATGACAGATTTTGAGGTACCCAAAATTAACCAATCAGAGGATCCAATTACTTACTTAGCTCTTTTTTCAGATTGTGATCCTACAACTTTTGAAGATGCTGTCAAAGATTCAAAATGGAGAAAGACGATGGATAATGAAATTTCCACTATTGAAAGGAACAACACTTGGGAGTTGACTGATCTTCCAAAAGGACACAAGACTATTGGTGCCAAATGGGTTTATAAGACAAAATTGAAGGAAAATAGATAAGTTAATAAGTACAAGGCTCGACTCATTGCAAAGGGGTACAAATAAGAATTTGGTATTGACTACAAAGAAGTGTTCGCTCCAGTAGCAAGGCTTGACACTATTCGATTGGTCTTATCCACTGCTGCCCAAAACTCATGGCCTATCACCAGCTTGATGTAAAGTTAGCATTTTTGCATGGGGAATTGGAAGAATAGGTGTATATAGATCAACCTTTGGGATACATGAAGCAAGGTCACAAAAACTAGGTATACAAGCTAAAAAAGGCATTATATGGACTAAAACAAGCACCTAGAGCTTGGTATAGTCATATTAATGCTTACTTTGCTAAAGAAGGTTTTCATAAATGTCCTTATGAACACACACTCTATATTAAATTTGGAGCAGATGGGAAGATGATTATTGTATGTTTATATGTTGATGACCTTATTTATGTTAGTAATGATGGAGTCATGCTAGCTGATTTTAAGAAATCTATGATGAATGAATTTGAAATGTCAGATTTGGGGTTGATGCACTATTTTCTTTGCATCGAAATATTGTAATCTCATGCTGGTATATTTATTTCACAAAAGAAATATGTCTTTGAAATTTTAGACAGGTTCCAAATGAAGGATTGCAATCCATTTTTAACTCCATCTGAACCTGGTCTGAAACTCACAAGATATGGAACATAAAAAAAGGTGAATGCCACTCTTTACAAGCAAATTGTTGGGAGCCTCATGTATTTAATGTCGACAAGACCAGATATTATACATGTTGTTGGTGTAATCATTTGATACATGGAGAATCCAATTGAAGTTCATCTCTTATCAGCAAAGAGAATTTTTCGTTATTTGAAAGGTACCGCAAACTTTGTAATATTTTATAAAAATGGTGGAAAATCAAGTTTGATTGGTTTTTCAAACATTGACTATGCTGGAGATATTGAAGATCGAAAAAGTACTTCTGGTTTTGTTTTTATGATGAGTTCAGGAGTTGTATCATGGTCATCAAAGAAACAACAAATTGTGACTTTGTCAACTACAGAAGCCGAATTTGTTGCAGCTGCTTCATCCTCATGTCAAGCTATCTGGTTGAGGAGATTGCTTGAAACACTTCAAAGTCAGCAACAAGGTCCAACAACAATCCATTGTGATAACATTTCAGCAATCAAGATTTCAAAAAATCCAGTTTTGCATGGAAGAAGTAAGCATATTGATGTTAGATACCATTTTTTTACGTAATCTTTACAATGATGGTATAATTGATTTGGTGTTTTGTAAAAGTGAAAATCAAGTGGCTGATATTATGACTAAACCACTTAAGTAACCCGACTTTGTGAAACTTCGAAGAATGCTTGGGATATGCTCTTCAAAGGATGTTGTTCAAGGAAAGGCTTAATAAATTGCTAAAGTTTGTTTATTCTTAAACTGATCTTTGTAGATATCACTTTAAGGAAGGGTGTTAAGATTTATTATTTATTTATTTAAATTTGATAGCTTAGTTTGTTCTAGTCTTTAGGGATTTAGTTAGTTAAAAGGATTGTGCTTTTGTGGCTACAGAAAGTATTTTTTTAATTGTCCTATTTTATAGGAGTTTAAGTTAGTGGTCAATTTGTTTGTTATTTCTTTATCTATGTAATGCATATTTATAGGCTAATTTCATCAATAAAATATTAGAGCACTTTTTCAACAATATTTCACTTCTTTTATATTAGAAAAGCCACCCACAGGAATAAAATAAGAGTGGTGTATGTGAAAAGGAAACCTTTAAAAAGCATGCAACCTCTCTATATAGTGAAAAACTCCTGTGCGTACCAGGCATTAAATAGCAAGGCCTCATTCTCTACTTTAATATTAAACGTTAATAATTGTCCATAAAAAGTGGAATATTTCATTTTCCTTATAAGCAGCTTATAGCCTAATGGCCAATGGCTAACATAGTGCAATATCGATTCTTTTATGTCATAATTAAGAACAAAAGCTCCTGCTTCAAAGCAATAAAATGTCAAAAGCCAGAACCATGATAATCAGTAGAAATGATTGCACACATCCAAAACAGAGCTGCTAAAACTTGTGTGATTGTTTTCATAATCATTACTTCTGGTTTCATTATTTGAGTGATAGATGTTTGAGAAATTTCTTTCATTTGTTCTTTACATAATATTTGGAATAGATTTCAGGGAGGTTAAATTTTTTTTTTCTATTCTCTAAAATAACCAAACACTAGAGAAACAAATTTAGAATGCATTAACACATGAAACAAGGAAATTATTCAAGGATTGGAATAATGGGATACCAAAAGGCTAAAATATCTTGCTTTTAAAACCAACACACAAATTTCATCAAATTTCCGTATAAAGACCTCTAAAATTGTTACTCTAGCAGACCAACTGAAGTTGAGCACAACTTCAGTTTGTCAATAGTCACCACCTTTGTTAACATATCTGCTGGATTTTTGCTTCCTTGAATCTTCTCCAGTATTAACACATCATCTTCCAATAGAGATCTGATAAAGTGATAACGAAGTCCAATATGCTTGGTTCTAGAATGAAATGTTGAATTCTTCGCCAAGTGTATTGCACTTTGACTATCACTATGCATAACATTCTTATCATGTTTGAATCCCAACTCAATTAACAAACCTTGAAGTCATATCATCTCTTTACTAGCTTCAGTTACTGCTACATACTCAGCCTCTATAGTGGATAGAGTGACAATTTTTTGTATTTGTGACATCCAACTAACAGTTGTAGTTCCAACAGTAAATATATAACTGGTGGTGCTTCTTCGATGATCAACTTCACCTCCAAAGTCTGCGTCTACGTACCCTTGTACTTTTAACTCTATTTTACTAAAGTACAAGCACTTTTCTGTGGTACCTCGCAGATACCTCAAAATCCACTTGACTGCTTCCCAATGAGTTTTCCCTGGGTTTGACATAAATCTGCTAACAATTCTCACTGCATGGCCAATGTCTGGTCTCGTACAAACCATTGTGTACATCAAACTTCCAATGGCTGAGGCATAAGGAACATTAGTCATGAATTCTTTTTCTTCCTCTTTCTGAGGGGACTGATCCTTGAATAAGCAAAAGTGACTGACCAATGGTGTGCTAACTAGCTTGGCATCGCCCATGTTGAATCTCTGCAAAACACGATTGATGTACTCTGCCTGAGATAACTGCAAGGATCCTTTCTTCTTATTTCTTGTGATTTGCATTCCAAGAATCTTCTTTGCTGGACCCAAGTCTTTCGTGTCAAACTCTTTTGACAATTGATGCTTCAACCTTTTGATATCATCCATATCTGAACCTACTACTAACATATTATCAACATAAAGTAGTAAAATGATATAACTGGACTTATATCTCTTGAAGTAGCAACAGTGGTCGGGATTGCACTTCTAGAAACCTTCCTTGTGCATAAAGCTATCAAACTTTATGTACCACTGTCTCGGGGCTTGTTTCAAGTCATACAAACTCTTCTTATGTTTGCACACCATGTTCTTCTTCCCTCTTTCTAAGAAACCTTCTGGTTGGTACATGTATATATCTCTTCATCTAAATCTCCGTAAAGGAATGCAGTCTTCACATCCAACTGTTCAAGATGAAGATCTTCAATGGCTACAGTACTCAACATTGATCTGATAATATTGAGTTACATAACGGGAGCAAAAATTTCAGTGTAGTCAACTCCTTCCTTCTGTTGAAACCCTTTGACAACTAGGCGGGCTTTGTATCTCTTTGAACTATCATGCTCTTATTTCACCCAGTACACCCATTTGTTGTGAAGTGTCTTCTTTCTCATAGGTAACTCATCTAGTTCTCATGTCTTGTTGGAGATGAGAGATTTCATTTCTTCTTTCATGGCAAGCTCCCACTTGCTAGAATATTGAGTCTGACAAGCTTCATCATAGTATTCAGGCTCATCTCCATCAGTCAGTAACATATAGTTCATGTATCTCCTGTTAAGCACATGAGGTCGAGAAGACCTTCTCAGTACAAGAGCTGGAGTAGGAGGTTGTGGTGTGTCGGACTGCTGCGTACTACTCTGGCTAAGGACTTGTTACAATTGGGTCCGTTGCGGAACTATATGGGACATCATTTGCATTTGAAAATACTGACTCATTCTGCTTTGAGTCATTGGCATCTATTTTATGCATGTCCTTATACATCACCCTTTCGTTGAAAATCACATCTCTACTACGGATCACTTTCTTGTTTTCGTCATCCCAAATATGGTAGCCAAACTCATCCTCACCATAACCGATGAATGTGTATTTCTTGGATTTGGGATCAAGTTTATCCCTACCTTGATCACTAATATGCATAAATGCTACACAGTCGAAAACTTTTATATGTGATAGTTTCACCTCTTTTCTGCTCCATACCTCATCTGGTATTCTGTGTTCCAATGGAACAGATGGGCCTCAATTGATCAAGTAAGTTGCCGTGTTGACTGCTTCTGCCCAGAACTACTTTGGTAGACCTGACTGTATACGAATGTTTCTGGCTCTTTCTGTCAACGTTCGGTTCATATGCTCAACTACACCATTATGTTGAGGCGTGTCTGGCACAGTTCTTTCCATACTGATCTCATGCTCATAGCATAAATTTTTGAATCTGGTGTCTTCATATTCACCACCATTATCTTCAAACCCGTCTCATTTTCCACCATAGCTTTCCATTTTATGAAAGCCTCAAATACTTCAGACTTATGCTTTAGAAAGTAAACTCATACTTTCTGAGAGTGATCATCGATGAAAGTCACAAAGTAGTGTTTCCCACCAATGGATGAAACGGTCGTTGGTCCCCAAACATCAGAGTGAATAAGCTCTAGCCTTTCCTTCTTTGGGGTTCTGCAACTTGTCTGAAAGCTGACTCTCTTTTGATTTCCACGTATGCAATCTTTGCATATGTCTATCTCCGCATACTGTAGACCTATAAGTTTTCCCGTTGAGTGCATAATCTTCATCCCCTTCTTACTCATGTGGCCTAGTCTCTGGTGCCATAAATTTGATGTTTCATTGCTTGCTGCAACTACGATTGAACAACGTGCTCCTGCTGTCATGTAAAGAGTGTCACTCTTCTTGCCTCGAGTAACTATCATTGTGCCCTTTGAAATCTTCCAATCATCACCATGGAAGATCATAGTGTAGCCTTCACTGGCCAATTTTCCTACTGAGATTAAGTTCTTTCTTAAGTCGGGAATATGCCTGACATTCTTTAGCTCCCAAACAGACCCGTTCAACTTAATCTTCACTACACCTTTGCCAATAATAGCACATGGTTGGTCATCACCAAGATATACCTTTCCAAGGTTTTCGGGGACATATTTCTCGAAACATTCTTTATGTGAAGTAGCATGGAACGATGCTTCAGAGTCTAACACCCAAGATTCTTCTTTGCTCTCCAAAGAGCATATCAATGCATCATCTCCTCTTGAGGTGGAAGTAACATTTGCCTCTGCCTTCACTTGTTTGTTCTTCGATGCACTCTTGCACTGATTTTTGTAGTGCCCGGTTCTTCCATAATTCCAACACTCGATAGTCTTCGAGCTATGGGAATTATTAGTATTCCTAGATTTGGACCTCTTATCCTTTGATCTACCTCAATAGTCTGTTCTGCCATGTCCATTCCCTTTGGTTGAATTTCTTCCTCTTGACTCTGTATGCAAAACTGAAAAATTTGACGATTCACCTAACTCTCTACATTGGATCTCTTCACTGAGAACCAGATCACGAACATCAAATTTCAACTTATTACTTTCTGACGAGCTATTCACAGCCGTGATAGTAGCATTCCAGCTTTCTGGTAAAGAAGACAAAAGTATCAATGCTCGTACTTCTTCATCGAATTCAATTTACACTGAACTCAACTGGGTTGTGACTGTGTTGAGTTCATTGAGATGTTGAGCTATCGATGCGCCTTTTATCATCTGCAAATTGAACAAACACTTCATCAAGTACACTTTGTTTGAGGCTAATAGTTTCCATAAGACCCATCGTGGTCTTTTCCTTTGCTATGTTGAAAGCAACATTACGGGATAACGTCAATCGAATAACTCTAAGGGCTTGTCTATCTAGAAGATTCCAATCTTCTTCCTTCATAGCGTCTGACTTCTTTCCTGAGGTGGCGTTTAGTTCGTGGAATGGAATCGGAATCGGAATGAAATGGAATGGAATGGAAAGGAAACAATGTTGTTTGGTTTAACCACTGGAATCAAGCTCAGAATCAGGATTACAGTGTTTGGCTTGCCACTGGATTGGAATGAAACAAAAACTGTAAATTACCTTAATATCCCTACATTTAGTAAAGTTCAAATAATGTCATTTAATTACTATTTTTTCGTCAGACAAAATACATTATTGAAATCATTATTTTTATAAATAATTATTACTTAATTAAAAATAAATATATTATTGAAATTATTATTTTTCTAAATAGGGTTTAGGATTTTAAGGTTTGGGGTTTAGAGATTAGGGTTATATTTGTGGGTTAAGGTTTAAAGTTAAAATTATTATTTTTCTAAAAAAGGTTTAGGGTTTTAGAATTTGGGATTTTGGATTTAGGGTTTTAGGATTTGGAATTTGGGGTTTAGGGTTTAAGGTTTAGGGGTTTAGTGTTTAGGGTTTAGGGCTTAAGGATTTAGGTTTTAGGGTTTAGGGTTTAGGATTTTGGGTTTTGGGTTTTGAGATTTAGGGTTTAGGGTTTAGGGTTTAGAGATTTAGGGTTTAGGATTTTGGGTTTAGGGTTTTAGGATTTTGGGTTTAGGGTTTTAGGATTTGGATTTAGGGTTTTGGGTTTGGGGATTTGGGATTTGAGTTTAGGGTTATATTTGGGGTGAGGGTAAAATTGAAAAAAAAGTTTAGATGAGAATGGAATGATGATTCCTAAAGGGGGGAGAAGGAATTGTGATTCCTTCTCCTTTAGTAATCGATTCATTCCGTCCCCCAATTCCGCCCATTCCCTACAACCAAACATCACCTGAGAGAGGTGATGTAGATTTCTTTGATACAGATAATACTCTATCTGCATTTTCCAAAACTCGAAATTTGTGCCATCAAATTTCTCGAGTTTCACCCTTCTTTTGTCTGCGGTCATTGTTCCCACTCAAATCTGATTTCCTCCGGATTGTTTCTGACTATTTCTGCAAACCACCGTGTATTAGAACACCTTCGTCAACAAACAAATATCGTCAAAAAAATTCACTATTCACGTGAATAGTAACATTGATAGAAATCACCATTAAAAGCTCTGATACCAGTTGTTGGAAAATTACACAAATTCCTGATAAGTCAGACTTATGAGAAAGCAAGAATAGAAAAATAACACACACAAATTTGATAACGGAGTTCGGCTAATCTCACTTACGTCTCCGGACCTGCTGAATATCTTTTTACTGAAAGAAGAAAAATTACACAAGGTGTTTACAACACTCACAAGTCACAAGTCACAACCTATAACCCAATTACACCTAAGAAAATTATTATCAATTGGAATGAACATTTTTGATAGTTAATTTATTACAATTACAAATCTATTTATAAGAAAATTCAATTATTGAATTACTTCTTAAATTAATAGTTTCTTGAATTACTATTTGTTTTATTTCATGTTTTGTTCCTTAATTTATTCTTTAAATTAAGTAGCTTTATAACAAAATTGGGGTCAAATTCTTGTCCAAAATTTTGTTATTAAATCTAACGAAGAACCAAATGAACTTATGGGTAATGGTACTTCACTCGTTTCCTTTGTTTCTGAAGCATTCAACTGACCATTTGAACTCGTGGAACCAGCTGGCAAATTTTCCATTGTCTCGGCTTCAGAAGCAGTCCCTCCTGGTCCATTAGAATGTAAGGGCACTTGTAAACTGGAATTGGAGTCCAAACTTTTATCAACAGGGGTTACATGGAAGCTAGACTCGGATGACACGTTCTTGTCAACTACATCCACATAAGCATCAACAGCAGTTACATTGACTGATACAATTGACAGATCCAGCTGGGTGGATCTACCAATGTCGTAAAAATAACCACGAACTGTGGAACTGATTGGGTATGAAACTAAAACCAAAGAACCAAAAAATAAGAACAAGGCCAATGCTCCGACTGAAACAGCAATCCGATAAATATTCCTTGGATAATTCACTGCAAGATAACCCTTCGGCGATGCCAAAGTCATGGTTTTTCAAATCAAGAAAGTTCTTTCATCCGGTGTGAAACACGAAGCTCCACTAAGTAAGTTACCAAAAATGGAACTCGGTGGAGAGTTTCGCATTTCACATATTCGAGGAAACTTCAAAACTTAATTTCTTTCTCAATCAAGGCAAACATCAAATACCAAAACACAGCAGATCGGTGACCGATCTCAATCCCCTTCAGACACCCTGAAATTAAAAACAACATATTTTACTTAAAAAATTTAAGATAGTAAACTTCACGTCACCCCACACAATTGGACGCGAAAATTAGTATAAATGGAATATGTACAAAGGCTTAAAAAATAGAAACATGCATACATTATTTGACATCATATATAGTTAATGACCTTAAAAATAATGGTTAATCAACAGTGTATAAAGTTAACCGAGAATATAGAACCATCAAACACTCTCTTCCATTTTTTATTTGCATATTATGAGCTTACCTTTATGAATCCGAGGGAAATGGAAGCTCCAAAAGCTTTCAACTCTTTGATTTTAGGGTGCATTCACTGAGAACTATAATTTTGTAAGCGCCAATAATAGTATGTCCAAAGAGATGAATTTATTGATTGATTTCGGAATGAGCAATCGATGAATTTAATAGCGGATTAAGTAATTTCTGTAAATTGCGCAACCGGATTGAACATAGTCGAGATCTGGTATTTACGATTTTAGTTACTAAAATTAAATTGATTGTAACACGAAAGATATTAAATATTTGCGGCTATTTTTAAACATAGTATCTTTAATTTATTATAAATATATTTTTTTATGTTATTTAGACTTAATGTACACTAGATTTTCAGCTAATTAAGAAAAATTCCATCTCAAAAAAGAACTTAATTAAGTTAAGATCGATATTGTCAAATATCGTAATTGCCCTTTCTTGCTTATGCTAGTTGGCACTTTGAGAGCATCCTCCATCGGTTTTGGCGTGAGACCGTGACGTCAGGAAGAAGATGTGATAATGAATTGAATCAGTGGCTCAGTGCTATGATTGATTTTTTATAGTTACCTTTTTTTTTTTAAATGTCAATACATATTTTTACATCTAATCATTACTACTAGTAAATCTTACATTCTAGTTAACATTTTTTTTTATATTATATTTATAATAAAAAATACTTATAATTTTAAACTAATTTTTTTATAAAAAATAAAAATAATATTTAATAATATTAAACGAAATTTAATTAAATATTTTTTAACACTTAATAAATTTAAACATTATAATTCAATTAGAATAAAATTTATGTTAAAAATTTGAATTGAAAACGCCGAAGCCAAAGGTCTTGCCAAATAAAACAAACTCTTTCAAAATTGTATTATTTCTTTCATATTTTCATTACAATTCTATAGCTATATATAAAGAGATTTACTAATTGAATTACTATAATTAAACATTTCTTGATTTACTCATTGAATTAAGGATTCCTTATTTTACTCCTTGAATTAAGGATTCCTTGTTTTTTCTCATTGAATTAAGCCTTAAATTAAGGATGATAACTCCTTGATTTACTCCTTGAATTAAGGTTCTTAATTTACTCCTTAAATTAAGAAGTTAACACTCCTTAATTTATTCCTTAAATTACTTCTTAATTTTATCTCCAATACTCCTCCTCAAGCTGGATCCATAAGGTTTATGGATCTAAGCTTGCACAGAAGTCGTTGAAACTGATGAGAAGTCAAGGCAGCAAATGTAAAACTAATAAAAAAACGCTGATTACAATAGCAAAAAAAAATATTATTGTTGTCGATATGTGATCTTTCCTTTTACCATAATACTTCCCCTCTACATTGGGCAGGTAGGAGTTGCAGGAGAGATTTAATCCATCATCGCCAAGAGCTTAGTTTCAATGTGAGACCTTTCATTTTATCATAATACTCCTCCTACACATCAGGTAGGTAGAAACTATAGGAGAGATTTAATCCATCATCACCAAGAGCTTGGTTTCAATGTGGGACCTTTCCTTTTACCACAATACTCTTCCTCCACATCAAGTCGGTAGAAGCTGCAGAAGAGATTTAATCCATCATCGCCAAGAGCTTGGTTTCAATGTGGGACCTTTCCTTTTACCACAATACTCCTCCTCCACATCAAGTCGGTAGAAGCTGCATGAGAGATTTAATCCATCATCGCCAAGAGCTTGGTTTGAAAAAAAAAATAGAATAAGAAATCGTTCTGATAGAGTGTCAAACGCAATTTGAGCAAAGGAATAACATTTTTTTAAGAAGATCGACTTGCTGTGATACCATGTTGAAAATTTGAGTTGAAAACGTCAAAGTCAAAGGCCAAAGGCCTAAAGGCCTTGCCAAATAAAACAAGCTCTCTCAAAGTTGTATTATTTCTTTCATATTTTCATTACAATTCTATAGCTATATATAAGAAGATTTACTAATTGAATTACTATTTGAATTAAACATTCCTTGATTTACTCATTGAATTAAGGATTCCTTATTTTACTCCTTGAATTAAGGATTCCTTGTTTTTTCTCATTGAATTAATCCTTAAATTAAGGATGATAACTCCTTGATTTACTCCTTGAATTAAGGTTCTTGATTTACTCCTTAATTTATTCCTTAAATTACTTCTTAATTTTATCTCCAATACTCCCCCTCAAGCTGGATCCATAAGGTTTATGGATCTAAGCTTGCACAGAAGTCATTGAAACTGATGAGAAGCCAAGGCAACAAATGTAAAACTAATAAAAAAACGTTGATTACAATAGCAAAAAAAAAATATTATTGTTGTTGATATGTGACCTTTCCTTTTACCACAATACTTCCCCTCTACATTGGGCAGGTAGGAGTTGCAGGAGAGATTTAATCCATCATCGCCAAGAGCTTAGTTTCAATGTGGGACCTTTCATTTTATCATAATACTCCTCCTCCACATCAGGTAGGTAGAAACTATAGGAGAGATTTAATCCATCATCGCCAAGAGCTTGGTTTCAATGTGGGATCTTTCCTTTTACCACAATACTCTTCCTCCACATCAAGTCGGTAGAAGCTGCAGAAGAGATTTAATCCATCATCGCCAAGAGCTTGGTTTCAATGTGGGACCTTTCCTTTTACCACAATACTCCTCCCCCACATCAAGTCGGTAGAAGCTGCATGAGAGATTTAATCCATCATCGCCAAGAGCTTGGTTTGAAAAAAAAATAGAATAAGAAATCGCTCTGATAGAGTGTCAAACGCACTTTGAGCAAAGGAATAACATTTTTTTTAAGAAGATCGACTTGCTCTGATACCATGTTGAAAATTTGAGTTGAAAACGTCAAAGCCAAAGGCCAAAGGCCTAAAGGCCTTGCCAAATAAAACAAGCTCTCTCAAAGTTGTATTATTTCTTTCATATTTTCATTACAATTCTATAGCTATATATAAGGAGATTTACTAATTGAATTACTATTTGAATTAAACATTCCTTGATTTACTCATTGAATTAAGGATTTATTGTTTTACTCCTTGAATTAAAGATTCCTTGTTTTTTCTCCTGGAATTAATCCTTAAATTAAGGATGATAACTCCTTAATTTACTCCTTGAATCAAGGTTCTTGATTTACTCCTTAAATTAAGAATTTAACACTCCTTAATTTACTTCTTAAATTACTCCTTAATTTTATCTCCAATAATTTAATTGATGGTTTTTAATGTAAAATTAGGTGATAATTTTTTTTAAATAAAAATATATAAACTAATCATAAATTATGATATGTTATATTTATAAGTTTCAATAATTAATTTTTTATTATTTTTTATATTACTTTTTTTATAATAAATTATTATTATTATTATCACGTTATTATCCATTCTAGTTAAATTTTAATTTTTTATATTTTATTAAAATATTAAAAAAATCATTTTTTCTATTGATATAAATAAATGATATAATGAAACTAAATATATAATAATACAAATTATTAATTATCAAACATATAAAAATAAATAAGATTAACTTTTAAAATTCAACAGCTTATTTTTAAATAAATGAAGATGACTTTTATATTATTAGACAAATCTTCTTAAAATGAATTAAATTTAATGTTAATATTTAATTTATCTAAAATTTTAAATCATTTATATTAAATATATTATAGATATTTTTACATTATAATGAAAAATCAAGTAATCATTTAATATTTTATTCAAATAAATGCCTATTACTATCAAATTTTATAACGTTACACTTAGAATCACTAGTATTAATATATTTTCATATTTTTATATTATACTTATTTTATGTCTAATTTTTAACATAAGATTGGAATAACATTCGTCTTGTATTTTGTTAACTATGCATTGCTAATAAATTATTATACTTTTTAAATTTGTTTTGCTTTTATGTTTTAAACTTATATAATACAATGATAAATATATAAATAATAATAATAAATAATTATAATTTTTTTAATTAATTAAAACATACATATATTATAATTAATATGATAAATATGGTTAATTAAATTCTTGAATTAAAAAAAAGTCTAAAATTATGATTTTTAATTTAAACTTTTATTTGTATAATATATATATATATATATGGATTAAAATTATTATAAATATATTATTTATGAACACCAAATTTATACGAACAGGTAAAAAATTCAGAATGTTAATCTTAATTAAGAATATATAAATAATATAATTATTTAAAAAGTTATTATAAATATATTATTTACTATATATATTTCTTATTTAATACAAAATTAACAAGCAAATAATTCAAATGAAAGTCCAGTATAGTCACGCGTGATCCTCGTATACGGAAAATATTTGTAAATTTAACTAGTTTTGGATATGTAAAATATATTAATAAAATATTTATTTTTAAAAAATATTTAAATTAATATATACTTTAAAAATAATTTATTATAAAATATATTTATTTTTATCTTATATTTTATGATGATTTAAAATATTAATATTAATTATAAACATTGTTAAGTAATTTAAATTTAATAGGCATATAATATTATTAATTGTCTAACAATAATTAATATTATTATGTAATTTTGAAACATGATTGATCAATTTTAATAAATATGTAAAAATATTTTAATAATTATTAATATACGAGAAAAAAAGTAAAAGAATAATCAATTAATAGTAAAAAACTAACAAAAACAAATAAAGAGATATAAGTATATTTTAATACTTATTAATGTATTAAAAAAAATAGAAACTAAAAAAAGTAAAAAATATCAAAATGATATAAAATAAAAATTAACAAAACAATTATTTATAAAATGAGTATTTATTTTTGGACATTTTAGTATTTATTTGTATAAAAAATGTTAGCAAAATAATAAAACAAACTAAAAAATGGAAAATAAATAAAATGAAACATAATAAAACTTACAAAACAATTATTTATAAAAATATATTTATTTGTGAATATTTTAATATTTCCTTATGTTAAAAAAATAAAAAAGCTAGCAAAACAGTGAAACGAAGAAACTAAAAATGAAAAATAACTAAAATGATACAAAATAAAACTAACAATACAATTATTTATAAAAATTATATTTATTTTATGAAATTTTGATATTAAAAAAATATGGAAACTAACATAACATTAAAAAAATAAAAAAATAAAAAACCAAAACAATGAAACAGAAAATAATTAATATACTCTTTTTTTTTGTTTTTTTGGTTATTTTCACTTTTATACGTACCAATGGTTTAAAAAAATAAAAAAGATAAAGAGGAAAATGAAAGGAAGTAAAACCTTTGTTTTTATATATGTTTATATGAGTAGATAATTTACTAGTTGAATAATTTAGTGGTAAATATAAAGTATTATATATAAAAAATAAAGATTTAATTATTATTATTATTATAATATATAATTTTGATATTATTATTGTGTATATTTTTATTAAATATGTTGCTTTAAAAATCTATTTTTTTTTTTATATTATAGTATAAATTTAACTTAAAAAATAAAATTAATTATGCCAACAATAATAGTAATAATTTATTATTAATAATTATTATTATCTCAAAAAAAATTATTTTAAGAAATAAAAAAATAAAATTCTTTAATTATGACAATATCATAAATTAATGTCAAAATTTTATATAATTGTGTAAAAAATACTATTTAATTAATTATTTAATTAATTTGTTATTTTAATAAAGAGTAAATATATAATTATTATTATTTTACGAGTAAAAAATAAATTAATTAATTACTTACATAAAAAATATATACATAATAATTATTATTTTATAAGTAATATGTATGATACTTTATAATAATAATACATAATTTAAATATAACTTATATTTTATTTAACAAATAAATCAAATATAGTGTGATTAGAAATATGAAATTAACACAATTGATAAAACATGATTAATTTAACATAATTATAATTCCTAAAATTAGAATTAAAAGTTAAAAAATGTAGAGTTAATATATAATAAAATTGTAAAATGTAAATTATATAATTATTGTTTATTATAAAAATATTTTAATATTTATTAATATAAAAAAAAACTACAAGGCAAAAAAAGAAAAGGGGGAATAATCACAATAATTAAACTTTTTATATATAAAGATAAACACGTTAAAGATGTTGGTATTATTTATTCTCTTTTAATAATTTAAAGATGTTGATATTACTATAATTTAAATTATTATTATTAGAAACATATTTTTATTTAATAACCTTAAAAGTAAAAGTAAAAATGGATAAGCATTTGAAGAAAATAATAACTACAGCTCATAAAAGTTTATTGTTCATGGCATCGAAAAATTATCGTTCATGTTATTGAATTTTAATATATTTTTACTTATTTTATTTATTTGTATAAAAAAATTAATATTATCAAAATTTATAATTAATATTAAATATATTTTAAAATAATTAAACACGTTATTTTTTTATATAATTATATGTTTTATTTCTTGTAGCTAGTTTTGATATAAAATTGTGAGGTAATGCTACCATATGCCTTTAGCATAACAGTTAGGGTTGGACAAAAAAATCACGGGTTCGGTTATCTGAATTGATAGTTCGGTTTTTAATCGATAGGGACGGTTTTGGGTAAAACCCAAATATAAAATAACAGTTACGATTCGGTTACGGTTATACTAAAAATCGTACTCGCCCGTACCTAAAATTAATTATATTTAATTAATTAAACTATATATTAAATTATAAATAAAAAATTAATTATATATATTTAATAAATTAAATTATATATATATATATATTTGGGGTTTTTTCATAACCGTCCCAAACTGTTAATCGTGGGTAAAAAACCGTCCCCAAATCGTAACGATTTTCGGATGATTTCGAGTATAGGTTTTATAATTCGATTCGGGAATGGTTATATCAAACACCGTCCCCACCCATCCCCGTGCCCATTCCTAACGGTGAATATAAAGATAACTTCAAAATTTATTTTATGCAACAACTTTTTGATTATGCAATCTACATCATACCTAACCATTTGTATATACTTTACAATGAATCACAAATCATACCGTGAGAATCTTTTATCATAGATTCGATTGTTTACATACTTATTATGGAATACATCTCTAATACCAAAAAATTTTAAGTTATATTAATTTATTAACTTATAATTTTAAATAAATAAATATTAATTAAATATTTAATTTTATAATTTTAAATAAACTATTATTATTTTTAATAAATAAAATTTAAGATTGTATTGATTCTTATTTTATTTTAATGAACACCGATCAATAGCTCTTTCATAAGAAGTAATAGCTTCTTAACTTCAATTAATGATAGAACTCGTGTTTTTATTTAAAATATAAGAAAGATACTAGATTTTGATGAAAATTTAACTTTTATTTATTAAGAAAGTTAGATCATTATGATTCTAAATTCTTACTAATTTATTCTATACAAATTTGTTTACATATTATTTTTCTAAGAAGAGATAAATATTTAAGTCTATGGTTAAAAATTGTTATATCTTTATTCTTTATATAAGAGTTGTTTTATAAATATATAGATAATTATTTTTCATATTTAACCTAAAGACATGTGTAAAGATAATGATTACATTTTATATTTATCTCTTCGTTTTTTTAAATCATACATATTTATTTATTAAAAATCACTTGTTAACGTGTTTTTTCTTGATATCGAAGACATGAATTAATCTTCGTCCTTTATCTCCTGAGTGCTTTTTTATAAGTTGGTAAATTTTTGTTTGTCTGTCATATCCAACTCATTACAATTTTCTCAATATATTGTTCAAGTTATTACACGAGATCATTATGAACTTATTTGTGGAATAATTTATCTTAATTTTAGATGATGTTTTTATTTTTTTAGTATTTGACTCAACATTATTACTCTTTCATTATTAAGAGCTTATTCAAACTATTATTTTGCTAGATACTTGGTTGTCTAATGTTCTTGCTAAATATGTTATTTATATTTTAATAAAATATCAGGATTGATAGGTTTTCTTTTGTGTCAATATATCATGTAATTAGAAAAAAATTAAAAATATTGAACGATCGTTTACGTTTACTATTTTCTTAAAACTTTTTTGGTATTTAAAAAAATTTAGAAAAATAAACTAATTTCATTAAATTATTACTTGAGTAAATATTTTCAATCAATCCGTGATTAAATAAGTTTTGGATCTTTTTCCTTAATAATATTGAATATGATATTTTCTTATTGATTTTTTTAGTGTATGGACTTTTTTGTTAAAAAATCATAATTACAAGTTGATACTTTTCTAATTTTTTTGTCAAATTGTAAAAATTTAGTCACTGGTATGAGTTTATATTTATTTATCTTTTATTTTATTCTTTGTGATAAGAAATGTATTATTTATTTTCATAAATATTATTGATCTTAATATCTTTTATAACATCATATTTACTCTGACAACTACTTGGTTTTTTAGTGTTTGTACATATTTATTTTCTAAGTTTAATAGATCAATATGCTTGAGAAGCCCAGAGGTTTTAAAATTGTCAAAACTTTATTATTATTATTAGTAAATGTTAACCCGGAAAGTCGCTTATGATCTTTGTTTTATATATTTTTGGAATTAGTTAATTGTAGATAACATAATACTTTTTTTTTTAGATTAATTTTTCGCAATTTCATGCTATAAAGCTTTTGAACTTTTATGTAATATTTTTAATAGTTTATTTGTAATTGTTTATTTGTTAATTAATGATATATTATATATTTATTTTGCGTCCATGATATTAATACTTATTATTTTATTATTATTGAGAACGATGAATATTTAAATATTTGAATCTATCTCATTCTTTAAGATTTATTTTAATTTTTTGTATTTTTTTTTGCTAATTATTATTTTTTGTGAAAACGTCCTTAGATTTTTTAGGTTTTTATTTTTATTATTTATGTATAAAATATTATTATTTATTTTTATTAATTTTAACTTCCATTAAATTTGAAATATTTGTAGTATTTTTTAAACCTTAAAAATATTTATGATATTACATTAAACTTTAAGAGAATTATTGATATAATCCTTAGTAACATACTTTTTTTTATAAAAATAAATTTATTTGAGTTTGTTTTTAATTTACCTAAATTAAATATTTTAAATTTATAAAAATAACATAATTAAGTAAAATTATGTTTTTGGTGCCTTCCCCGTAAATTATCTATCTATATTTTCTATTTCACCAACATCCAGTATTTTTGAATAATTGTTTTATATTGACGGTGCTTGGATTGCAGGGTTGGCAATTGGATAGTAGGAAGGAACCAGGAAACCACCAATTTTAATTAGGAAGTGACTCCAAATTGATAGTTAATTTTCTTACTTGTGAGAATGCTATGGTGTATTTAAGAATTATATAATCTCGTCTTTAGTTTAAGGAGAGGTTTACTAGATTTTTTCAATGTACAAGTGCAATATGTTTATAATTTCCATGATTAAGTTGTTATTGTATTGATGTTTGTCAATTTATTATGTTTTGTTTATTTATAATACTATATTTATACAAGGATATCTCTTTATCGTCAATTTTTTTATTATGTTAACAAAATTTATTGAATGAAAATATAATTAAGATTTTTATATTTTGATTATACTATTAATATAAATATTGTTTAAATGAATATTTATATGTACCATCTCATGTATCATATAATATTGAAATTCTCTTATTAATAGTGAATAAATAATTATTAATACTTAAATTTAAAAAAATTAATATAATCACTTTGATTCAAATAAGATTAGATAACATATTTTACATTAAAATTTAAAGTTAGATTAAAAATATAAAACCCATTTAAATTTAATTTGACTTAGAATTTAAATTAACATATTTTATAATATATTTTAAAGTGATTAATATTAATTTACTATTAAATTATAAATAAATAAATAATTTATTTTATAATATTATATATATATATTAACTATATAAAATTACTATTTTAATTAAAAATTATATAATAATTAAATAAGTATCTTAATGTATCTCTTATTGTCGTGGTTATAACCATGAATAAATTTTTATAGATATATATTGTGTTATTTACATGATAATAATTCTTAAGTTTTAAGCTCAATAAAATCTTATTAGATCAAAAAAATTGATATGTTTAGATTAAGATCGATTATTTTATCGAATCAAATTTAAATTAATAAAAAAACACATCGTTTGATCCACTATTTAACCTTAATTTATTTTATATGTATACAAATATGTCTATAATTCAAGTCCATAAATTATATATATAAATATAGAAAAAAAATCTAAATCTCATGAACTTATGATTTATTTTAAATAATGTGACATATTTTGATTAAATAGTATAATTTGAGTCATAAAATGTATCATATAAGTTTGTGTCAACTTAATTATATTTTTCATATTTTTATAATATTTAACAATACTTATAAATATATAATTATTTTAATTTTATGAAAATAATAAATTTAGATAAAACATAAATTTTAAATATTAAATTAGTACTATGTAAACTACAGAATATATACAACAAATTTAACATTTGATATAACAGTGTACATATTTTATCATAAAAAATTAATATTTTAAAATATATTGACAATTTTTTATATAATTATTACTATTATAAATTGAAAAATGTTATAAGTTTGAGATATATTATAATAATATGATATAATATTATTAATAATATAATCGAGATATCAAAATATTTACTTAAAAAAATAAATTATTATATATAATGATTATAATATATTTATAATGTATATAAATATATTAGAAAATATGTGGTTGTTTTTTTATTCATTTAAGTTCATCATGATAATTTATGTACAATTAGACTAAATTCATTAATTTTATAAATAATTTATTAAATGAGAAACATTTTAATATGTGAATGTATATAAGATTGTTGTTAGTATTCATGTTATTGATAATATTGTTACAAAAAATTTCAATTTAGAAAGTAGTATATTATATATTGGTTCAATTTTTTCATTATTTAAAATAATTATAAGTGTATGTTTTGTATTTTAAAGTATATTATATGGATTAAAAAATCATTCTATTATAATAATTATCAAGTGTGGTTTTTTTTTAACAAATATTAATTTAAGTGATTCAAGTCATTGAAATTTAAGAGAGATGATAAATAAATGAACCACAAATAACCGAGGGTTTACTTGCTACGAATATGAATAAGTTTATATTGTTAACCGAAAAGGAAATTTTGATATAAAATTTGTCCTTTACTGTAATTTTGACATCAATATACCGAGTTTATAAGAAACGTGGGCCATTTTTGAAGCTCTCTTTGTAAAAAGAGGTTCAGGCCTGTGAAAGAGGCCCATAAGTTTAATCGGATCCTAATCGATCGGATCTCTTATCTAATCCTTTGAACTAGAAGTCGGAGCTAGTAATCGTTTGAAACGGACGGATTCACAAAACGTTTCACCATTTTCGTTACAGCTCAAAACCTTAGGTTTTGCATACTTTGGGCACTAACCATGGCGTCCCATACTCTCTCAGCTCTATCGGCCTTACCTTCCACTTCGCAACCTTACGGTAGTTATAGCTTTTCTACTAGCTTCTCGGTGCGTCATATTTCTTGCAGTATCTCGACCCCTTTTGTTGGGCAAAAACTATCAATTCGACCCTATGTTTTTTTGACATTGGCCCCAAAGCATCGATCTCCAATTTCCACTGTGATTCTCAGCCTCCCAACTGCGTAAGTTTATGAAATGCATGATTTGCGATTCGGTTTTTGAGAATCTAAGGGTTTTGCTTATAATAATTGACTTGGATTCTTGTACTGGTGTTCAGGAAACCAAAGACGGCTTATTCTGAGAAAATTCCCAAGTGAGTTATGATTCTTTTGTAAACTGGTTTTCGTGTGTGCACTTTCTTTATATAGTTGTGTGTGATCGATTGGTTTTTGAGTGATGGTAACGTTAGATGGTCAGCAAGGTCGATAAAATCGTTTGCTATGGCGGAGCTGGAAGCAAGGAAGCTGAAGTACCCGAATACTGGAACCGAAGCGCTTCTAATGGGGATTCTAGTTGAGGGTTAGTTACTTGTTCCGTATATAAGTTGTTTATACGAATCTATTGGTTTGCATTTAAATCTTTTTTTTTGGTTGCATGAGTGTGTTAGATGTTGAATTTGCAACAGTACCCTAACTCATGTTGTAGCCGTGCATTTTCTTTGTTGAATTCCATTATACTTTGATTTTGTTATAGCTAATTCAGCTCATAATAAATAAAATAAAATTATTCTAGTATGTGTTATTAACTCTTCAATGATGGTTCCTAAATTTGGGGGAAGGGGTGAAACTTTGCATTTATGGTGGAAAAAAACTAACCCTGTGAAATCTAGTTTTGTTTCTTTCCTGCAAGCATCTAAGGAGTTTTTTTTTTTGGTTGTTGTTGAAATAATTACATTACTGAAACACACACTGCAATTTGAAACCCATACCTCACAACTCTTACAACTCTCCAATTGGAGAACATATTACTCGCTACACATGTTCAGGTATCTAAGGAGTCGTTTTTATTCATGTGAATTGGGATTTCTCGATTCTAAATGCATGTTTATATGCTTTGCATATGATTTTCTTTCTAATTGCAACTTCAATATTTTTATTGTGAAATTTATGATTTCTTATACTTCAAATATTATTTGGTGACAGAATTATCATTATTATAAGGGTGTCAATTCATGCCGAATTAGTGAATTCCATTCGAGCTAGCAAATGTGATCTTGAACCTAAACCAAACACAAATGAACTGATCCAAATTAGCCATGCATGTTTTTTTTATAAATAAAAAAATATTTTTAATGATATTAAAGCTCCTTAGTACAAACATCATTACATGAAACAATGAAAATGGGGAAAATAATGTTATAACAAGTAGTCATTCACAAAAAAACACACATTAATAACTTCCTATTACATCATCATTTAAATATTAAGATTCAAAACAATCTATATAACATTACAAATTTCATTAATTTCAAGTCATAATATTATCTGTAATATTTTAGATATGTAACATAAAATCACAATATTTTAATTTGATCTTGGGCTAAGGAATTGACTCGAACCTAACTTGATTTGTTTTGACCTCTTTAAAATGGTCAGAATTTAATTCGATTCATGTTCGATTTGGCCTTTTAATGTTTTCCATGTGCTCTTCTTGTGTAGTTATTTTCATGTTCTTTCTACATTGTTGCTTCTTCAAATGTACTACTCTTTTCTATATAGGAACAAGTGTAGCTGCAAAGTATCTGAGAGCTAACGGAATCACACTTTTCAAGGTTCGTGAAGAAATTGTAAAGTTACTTGGAAAGTCGGACTTGTATTTTTTCAGCCCAGAGCATCCCCCGCTGACTGAACCAGCTCAGAGAGCCCTTGACTGGGCCATTGATCAGAAATTGAAGTCAGGTTATTCTAGGTTTTTTTTTCTTCTCTTTCTTGTTGACTTCAGTGCCTGTATGACTTTCAAACACATCACTTGTCTACACACATAAATCTTGAAATATGCGTGGTTGTACTTGTATGTTATGGGTTTTTTATTTACACGTGCCTCAGTACTCAGTAATTCAACTGGTGTAAAAACTTCTTATCAATAGATTATAATGTATGGAATCATAAATTTATCCAAAATATTTTCCTCATGAATTTGAATTCATTTTCTCATGTGTAATTTATTATATTCAGGTTTCTTACCTTTAATTTGGCTTACAAATTAAATTTTTTACTTTACCTGTTTTAGAATTTGAAACAGTTTAGTGTTGTCTAGCCTGCTTCGATCATCATCTCGGTAAACCGAGACTTTGTTTAGATCTGGTCCAAACTCCATTCAAAATGATAACACCGTTTCATTACACATTTTCATCCATTTTTTGAGAGTATCATTTTTAACACAGGTGAAGATGGGGAAATAACAACAATTCATATTCTACTTGGGATTTGGTCAGAAGCTGAATCAGCTGGTCATAATATCTTGGCTTCTCTAGGTTTTGATGATCAGAAGGCGAAAGAGCTTGAGAAATCTGTGAGTTTTAACTTTGAAGATCCTTTTTGTTGTTTGAGCTACTTCGCTTCGATGACGTCTAATCTGATTCTTATTTCCATGCAGATGGACAAGGATTACGATTTTAGCTTAAAGTAAGCAAGACTAACTACTGACTTCGAGATCATGCTAGTCGCATTCTTGTGGAATCTTCATCAGTACAAAGTTCCCAGAGATGAACAGAGATATAAGATATTTATTTGTTATTTGTCAAAGTGTGAAATATCCTTTACGTTTCACCGATCACCTCGGTGGTTATATTAAGCTATGATCATAACTACTGTATTCATTGTATTCTGGAACCTTTTTTTTCTGAAAGCATGAACATTTTTGAACTTGAACGGGTCGGAAGTTGGAGATAATCAGACAATGATAGATTACCAGATCAAGTAGGCAAGTTTGGTTTTACTTATGTATCCTGTAAGCTCGGTACACCCTGGAGTACCACTGTGTGCTCCTTTGGATTGCTTGGCTCTTTTTGTAAACGCAATTATTCGAACTCGTTCACAAATGTGTTCTCTCCCTCGTGTTATATTAATTTTAGGATACATGGTAGGATTCATATGTTAACTATATCAAAAGTGTAAAAATGTCTGTTATTTATTTACCGGGTAATATAAGTCCACTTATTATATCAAAAGTGGATTAGAAGTCTAGATGATGATTTTGGGTCCAATTTATTGAGGTAAAATTGTAATTTTAAAAAAAGTATTTGTTTTTTTAATAAAAAATAATGCAGTGAATATTTTTTATAAACTGTAATTTATTCACGTCATACTCTAATCTATCTTCAAATGATTACTAATAAAATTTTATTTAGTTACTATTTCAAGCCATAAATGATCATCTCCCCAATTTTTTTTGTTTCCTTTGTCACTTCGACTATACCATTAATAAAGAAAAAAATATTTATTTAATAAGTGATAATTATAATTGTATGGACAGTATAATTATTTAAAAAAATAAGTGCTTGTTACCTTTGATGAAAAGTGTATGACCCTTTTAATACTAAAAGGTTTTGTGGGTTGGAGTAAGAAATTAAATTCTTAGTCTCATCAAATTTTCAAAATTGACTTTATTATAGTTTTTTTATTGTATTGTATATTTAGAAGTGAAGTATTATTAATTATAAATACACGGTTATAGATAAAATATATATTTTATTTTGATTATTTAATAATTATAAAAACAAATCATTTAATTATATGCATTATTTGTACAATAAATTTGACATAATTTTTAAGTTTTTTATTGTCACCATAAATTTTATTAATTCAAAAACTCTATAATTAAATTTATATTTTTCTTGTGTCATAAAAACATATATTTTTTATTACTTGAGAATTCGATTGGTACAAGTTGTTGGAAACTAAGATGAAGTTAAATTTCACAAAATATCTTAAAATAATTTCATTTCATAAAACATTAAATAATTAATCCATGTTAATAAATAACATTTACAAAATAAATATTCAAGTAATTGACAAAACATATTATTTTTGTTTTAAATTTTCATCCAAATAAAAAACAATAAAAATAATATTTTTAAATTTTATAACTATCAAAATAATACCTCTTATAATCATCTCATGTATTTTTATTATTAATTTTTTTAAGACATTATTTTATTTTAAATATTATCTAATTAATTACTATTTAAATTGAACTACGATCATTTTGATTCATTCAATGTTGAATGTTGTCCAATTGAATATCATTTAACGTTATTAGGTGTTATTTTTATTATATATTTTAAAAATATTATTTTTATAATTTATCTAATTTTTTCAAAAATTAAACTAGTTTAATTTTATGTATCAAATTCATTTTTTGAAATTATATGCCTCGTTATTTTGATTGTTTTCTTTTTAAAATTAAGGGTTACCTTAAATTTTAAAGCTATTAAATTTAAGCTATTTGACCCCAAGATCTATTATGTTCTAAATTTTTTAAAATTAAAATAAGTCCAATTAAATTGTTTATATATATAATTGGATTGTAATAACATGATACTATTTTATTTGATTAAAATTATTTAAAATATGAACATCAAAATATATATTGAAATAATTTTATTCAATAACCAATCAAGTAATAGTTTATTAATTTATTTTGTTTTAAAATAAGGTATCCCAACAACAATAATAACTAATTTTTTTAAAGTTTATAATTATTATATTTAGGAATACTAATTTGAATAATAATAGATTTAATTACTAAAATATATACACTATTATATTCATAAAATATAACTTATAAATATAATAATGTATACAGTTTGATTGATTTTAATAACTTAAATTTTTTATAAATTAAACATGGTTAATTGAGATAGTAAATAAAATTAATTTATTTAGAAAAATTCAATTATGTAATAAAAAATATCTACATAATTTTTTTACTTATTGCAAAAATATTATCTAGATCATGTATTTATTTTTCATAATAATATAATTATATTATTATGAAAAAATGACCACACAATAATAATTATAATTTTTACTTATTTTATTTTTAATTTTTTTTAATTATATTAGATAAAAACTATTATAATTTAAATAAACTGTAATTAAAATAATTGAAAAATAAATAAATAAAAACATACAAAAAATTTATTTATCTTTATATAATCATTTTTTATAAAAATAAGAATAAACAATTATAAAAATTAGTTATAAAATTTAAATATCACGTTTAAAATAAATATATACATTTTTTTAGAGTCATTTTCTATAACTTTTAATTTGGCATGGTTTAACCATTTTTCGCAAAAACTCAACATTTAAGATATCTTTCCATTATATGAACTGTGAGGTTGGAGCCATAAGTCGTAGCCAATAGCGGTTCAAATACGCGAACCCAGGATTCGAGCCGGGGTTCGTCAAGGTGTCACCCTTTTGCCACTTAAGCCACGTCTATTTCCTCCCGCCAAACTCAAGCAGATCAGACACAAGTGACCTTGAAGTCCTCTTACTCAGTCATCCTCCACAAAACCCTAACAACGTGCTCAGTTTCCTTTTCACTTATGTTACCATAATACGTAGTCGTTTCAGTTGCAAACTACTCGGATTCGGATATTCCCACAATCATCTTCTCAATTTCTCGGTCATTTCCACCTTTGATACTCTTATAGTCCGAAGATGAGCTTTGCGGCCTGCAAGATTATGCACTGGCCTACGGGTATTGAGAACTGCGCTTCGGGATTCATTACTCACTCACGCGCCGACTATGTCCCCCGTGTTCTTCCCATTCAAACTGACGAACTCGACACCGATTGGCCCATCACTCGTCGGGAAATTGGTCCCATTCCAAACCTCGCCATTACCGCTGGCAATGTTATTGAAGTTTACGTCGTTAGAACTCAAGAGGCAGACCACACTGGAGCTCCAGTGGAATCCAAGCGGGGCGGTCTCATGGAAGGCGTCTATGGTGTTTCTCTGGAACTCGTTTGCCATTACAGGTATTATTCTACTTTCCCATTTTTAGGATGTTTAATGAATTTTTTGTTTTTAATAAAATTTTAATTTTATATGTTGCTCGTTTGTCTTGCAGGTTGCACGGCAATGTTGAAACAATGGCAGTGCTACCAAGTGGTGGTGGTGATGGTTCTCGGAGAAGAGATTCTATTATCTTAACTTTTCGAGATGCGAAAATTTCAGTTTTAGAGTTTGATGATTCTATTCATGAACTTCGTACAAGGTGGGGGAAAGGTGATGTTGTAAATGAGCGAAGTATATTTTCTACTACTAACATTCGTTTGGTGCATATATGGGATATGTTAAGCATGGTTGTATTGTGTTTAACTTTTTTCAATTGTATTATAATTAATTTATATAGTATTTGGTGACAAATATTTTAGATAAAATTAATTATAGTTATTTTATTAAATTAATTTATATTTAAAATATTTAATTATTATAATTTTTTTTAAAATATTTTTATTAGATTTTAAAAAATAAAAATTATTATTTTTAATTTGATATGAAATAAAAAGTTAACATACATAATTTTATAATTAAAATTTCAGACAGGTTAAGTTAATCATACCGTGTTGTTTTAAACCATTCCTATTGATAGTATAAAATTTCTATATAATTATATTATTTTTATTATAGGCAAACGTATAATTGTATATAAATTATATGGTTAGTATCTTTAATACTGTGTAACAATCATGTTTTTAGTGCTAGGTAACATAAAAACCAACTTATGCTGGAATAGTGGAATGTTAATATTTGAATGATAATTATGAATATGCTAACTGGTGCAAGTAACTGATATAAGAAGTGTGCTATAAGTTTGATATTATCTTGTGAGCTTTTGACGTGTTTGTAGCTTGAGCAATTCCGTGTTTGAAGCAGGTAGTGTCTGCAATTTTATACATATTATAGAAAACAGTACATATTATAATTTTCTCTTGTTCTGCTTGAATGAGTTAATTCCTTAATGTTAAATTTTCAGCTCTATGCACTGTTTTGAGGGTCCAGAGTGGCTTTATTTGAAAAGAGGACGTGAATCATTTCCAAGAGGTCCACTGGTAAAGGTTGATCCTCAGGGCAGATGTGCTGGCGTTCTCGTGTATGGCTGGCAAATGATAATGCTCAAGGCTACTCAGGTTTATTTCTTGCCTCCTAATTTTTGGACTCGGTGATCCTAGTAGAATCCTTGGGACATGGAGCAGTATTCCTTGATTTTTATAGCCAAGAAAACTATCTGCCATGTTTAAAACTAGAATTCCATTTATTTTTTTAGTAGTATAAAAAGAGAGGTATTCTTTTATTCAATTACTTTATATCATCATTTTCAAATGTCATTATAGCTGTTTTGTTTTTCCTACTTTAACTTTGAAACTATGGTTCAGATTGGTTCTAGTTTGGTTGGGGATGATGATGCATTTGGATATGGTGGTGCAGTTTCAGCACGCATTGAATCATCTTACATAATTAATCTGAGAGACTTGGACATGAAGCATGTAAAAGACTTTATTTTTGTACATGGTAAGTTGTAAATTGACCCACCAGTAACTACTAATTTGATTATTTTGAATATTTGAATTGTGAACTGAGAAACCATCTATTTGTTACAGCATTGTATGTTCTCTGCTTCATGAGAACTTTGAAAGTTTCCTTTTTAACGCTTTTAACAAATGTCCAAGGAAAAAAGGCAACATGCTATTATATTCCTTGTAAATATGGATGAAGGCTTTGAGTGGATTATGACCTTTCTTTAGTACGCATTTGCATGTAAATATGCATGTCAGCTACACATAAGCATTTACATATTTGTAGCCATTTCTTGTGATATTTATTAGTTTGGTTATGGATTCTCTCAATTGGCTCAAGAATTTATTACCGCATATTAAGTTGATTCTTTGCCCTATTTGAAAGTAAAGACGTCTATTTTTGGATAAAAGCGAAACACATTATAATGCTTTCTGGAATTTCTGCACAGTATCATTTCGTCTGGTCTGATTTTTGTTAAATTTGCTCTGATTTACAAATATCATGTAGGCTATATTGAGCCTGTGATGGTCATCCTTCAGGAGCGGGAACTTACTTGGGCTGGACGGGTCTCATGGAAGCACCATACTTGCATGATTTCTGCACTTAGCATCAGCACTACTTCGAAGCAGCATCCTTTGATATGGTCAGCTGTAGTAAGTTCTGAATCTATGATAATTAAAGTATTTGGCTTATAGAATTATTCACATGAAAAAATATTCTTTCTATGCTCTATGTATCTTTCATTATGAAATCCTATAGCCATGGTTACATCTCTATGTCATTTTGTAGGATATTGGTCACTGCCAATTTATATGCCTAAATACTCAACTGTTTATGCACATGTGATTCTAACTTTCCTTGTGAAGCTGTCATCATGTCATTCATATGTTTGCTTGGCTTAACATCTTTTGGAGGTCCAAGTCTATAGGCTATGGGCTATAGCAATGCCGTTGTGCTTATTATCTTCTTTCTCTCTTGTTGTGCTTATTATCTTCTTTTTCTCTTGTCAGAATCTCCCGCATGATGCTTACAAGCTACTTGCTGTTCCATCGCCAATAGGTGGTGTTCTTGTGATTGGCTGTAATACTATTCATTATCATAGCCAGGTAAACTATTTTCATTTGTTAGTTACCTAACATACTGAAGATAAGTTATATAATTTTCCCATGGATCCATTCTTGCTGTATGCAGTCTTCCTCATGTGCATTGGCTTTAAACAGTTATGCTGTTGCTGTTGATGGCAGGTTTGACCCTCATTCTATCTGAAACTTTTAAGAATTGTAATATTGCCCAATCTAGCACGCAAAATCAGATAACCTGGAAACAATGGGTCATGACTCATGAGTTTAGATTGGTATTATTTGTTCTATTTGTCCACATGACCAATAATGTCACTTGGATGCTAACAAGTTCGTTTTTGTAGCACACTGCTCGTACTGTTTTTCACTAAATTCTGTCATAATTTCTCAAATTTAATGCATAATCCAGCCAAGATATGCCAAGATCTGCTTTCAGTGTGGAGCTTGATGCTGCCAATGCAACTTGGTTACTAAACGATGTAGCCTTGCTGTCAACAAAAAACGGGGAGCTATTATTGCTTACCCTTGTTTATGATGGGCGGTAAGTCATGGTTTCTCATTTATGGTTATACTTAGTTTGATCTATTCTAAGCCAAATAGGTGGAGCTTGATACTTATTCATTGCTTCTACTATGTTGTCGACTATTTTCTACTTTGACATTTGCAGTAGTTATAAATTTAACCCTGTCTTATGTGATGAATTGGTGATATGTGTGGTCCTTGTGTATTGTTATTATTCATTGCACAACAAATGAAACTTATTAAGATAAAATTATTGAGGTTGATTTCATGTAGATTTTTTTTAAATTTTAAATGTTTCTTTAAGCCTTCTCTTGTTTCTCAGACGCTTGGATGGAAGGAAAATTTGACTTTGTCTTGCTTTTAAAAATATTAGTATGTTTCATTGTTGAGACTGCAACTCATTGCTACTTATTTGCAATTTTTGCAACGTTTTTTCAATCGTTGATGATCACAAGTAGATGAAGTTTGCAACATTGAACCTTTCTCGTGATCATGGTTGATCCTTGTAACTAACATCTCAGTGTGAGGAATAAATATGTAATATTGAATATTTATCTTGATGATGCTCAATGCTTGTAACAGCTCAGTGCATGTTTCATATGTAGGAAATATATAGACATAGCACTTTTTTTTTATTTTTTTGGTTGCTAAAATATACCATGTTTTTCAATTAATGCAAAGATGGAAGCCTGCAAATCTATAATGTCATTTAACATTTGCAGGGTTATGCAGAAACTTGATCTTTCCAGGTCTAAGGCTTCTGTACTTACGTCGGTTAGTATTATGAGAGTTTGGAAATTGATATGGCTTTAGCTATGCATCTCACTAGTCTTCATTTTTGAGTCTAATTTATAATTGCACTTTTTTATTAGTTAAATGCATAATGCATTATTGTATTGTTGACTGATGAATGCTTACTCCTTTTTCATATATAGGGGATTACAATGGTAGGGAATGCATTATTTTTTCTAGGAAGTAGGTTGGGAGACAGCATGCTTGTGCAATTTACATGTAGATCAGCGGGCTCAGAATTATCATCTGGTATGAAGGATGAGGTTTGTATGAATTGCTATCAACTTCACCTTATCTCTTAGCTCATTTACTTATGAGTGCCTAAATTTTTCAAAAGCTTGTTCATTTATGTGATTTAATTCTCATAAGATCTAGCTCTTTGCTTTCATTAGATTTTCAAGTTTGGCTGAACTTTAACTCATTTGTTGATTCACTTTACCCATGGCTTTCTGATAATATGAAGGAACCCTGTTTGTTTTCTTCATGTAATCATGTCTGTAGCTTCTTAGTCAAATTGCATGCTGAAAATCTTCGACACGGTAAACTTTAGTTACTTGCTAAAGCCATTTTCTTTAAAAGAGGTGCTTGCTTGTTCATAAAAAGTTGCAGAGTTAAGTAAAGTTTTCTCAATATCTTTTTCTTATGGAGTTGAGTAATTCTAAACCTAAAAATCTATATAGGTGTTTTCTACTGATTTCTAACTATGCAGGTTGGAGATATTGAAGGTGATGTTCCTCTTGCAAAGCGATTGCGGAAGTCATCTTCGGATAGATTGCAAGACATGACTGGTGGGGAAGAGCTCTCCTTATATGGTTCATCTTCTAGTAATGCAGACTCAGTTCAGGTTTAACATTTTGTGAAAGCCTTTTCTGTGCTGTATTTATATATACCTAGTGAAAGGACACATGTACATAGGGGATTTTTTTTTACCTTTTTTTTTTATCATATTATTTAAAATGATATGCTGCAATACGTCCAATATGTGATATCTCATTAGTAATTGCACAATTGTTGCATTGGCTGGCCTTGCATTTTTTCTGTGTCATCTTGTCATCCATATTTTAGGTTTTTTTTTTCACATAATAAAAGTTTATTATAAGAAATGTGTTATGTAATTTGTTTATATTGTTGGTGAGGAAATCTACTGCTTTTTGTAGTAATTTGTTCCCTACCTTTCCAGACCTCCATAATTTAGTATCCAACCTTTTAATTTGACGAAATAAATTAGAACTTTCACTTTGTAAATTCTTTGCAAATTCAAGACATTTCATAATGCAGTTGTTGAAATTAACACAAGAAATCTCAAGTGAGGTGTTAACATTGATAGGAAAATAGTTGCAATCATAATGCAGTTGTTGAAATTAACACAAGAAATCTCAAGTGAGGTGTTAACATTGATAGGAAAATAGTTGCAATTTGTGTAACTTACTGTTAGTTTTACCAACTCAGTTATGAAGTGTCCTGAATTGGGCAAACATTGCATACTTGACGTACTGATTTGGTCAAGTAAAAGATTAAGTACTAAATTAGAGAGGTTTGGAAAAGGCGGGACTGATTAGGGAGTTTGAGCTACATTCAATTGCAAATAGTGTTAAGGATTTCATTCCTCTAATGATTATAGTGTGTACCTGGTCCCTTATTTATTGTTCTAATGTTCATGTTTCTTTTATGTTAACCATATATCCTTTGTGCTTGCAGAAGTCCTTCTCATATGCCGTTAGGGATTCTTTGATTAATGTTGGACCTTTGAAGGACTTCTCTTATGGTTTAAGGAACAAAGCAGATACAAATGCAACTGGAATTGCAAAACAGAGTAACTATGAACTGGTTGGTTTTCATATTGGCTTATGACTTAATCTAATTGCTTACATAATACTTTGGATTTTTTTTAATGCCTTAAATTTGTTTGATTATTTATGATCTATATAGGTATGTTTGTTTAAGATGTTGCTTTTGGCATTATTGAATCATTTATCTAAATATGCTGCCTCTTGGGTATGTTTTCAGGTTTGTTGTTCTGGTCATGGAAAGAATGGTGCTCTCTGTGTTCTACGACAGTCAATTCGACCAGAAACTATTACCGAGGTTTGTCATTTTATTCTTCTCCTTTATAAAAATTGGAGAGGAAATTTAAGCAGATGTTCTTATATTGTTTTCAAAATGTGTATGCTTTGAGTTTTTTTGTGGTCACGTGTCTTGTAATGCATTGTAAATTTTGTTTACTTTATTGTGTTTGCAATTTTGCATTAATTAAAGACTAGCATATTTAATATGTAGAGAAAAGTTTTTGTTGGCATTTTTATTGTGTAGCGTCTGTAAGATACTTTCGTAAAGCATATTTCTGAAATGGGAAATCAAAGCTTGTCTTATTTGCATCTTTGTCTTTATTTTTTGGTTCAAAAAGTACATCTCCTTTTTTAATACTTAATACTATAATGTGGTTTTCTTGTAAGAACTTTTTAGTATTAGCAACCAACTTAGAAACTTAATATTTGTTCTTTAATATCTTGATTATTGCAGGTTGAACTCCCGGGTTGTAAGGGAATTTGGACTGTTTATCACAAGAGTAGTCGTAGTAATAATTCGGACTCTTCGAAAGTTGCTGGTTTGGATAATGAGTACCATGCATATTTGATTATAAGTTTGGAGGCTCGTACAATGGTAATCTCTTACACTTGAACAAAAATGATTATGTTCACTAATGGCACCTGGACCGGAGTCTTATTTGGTTCTCTTTTTTGTTGAGAAAATTGATATTAGGTCCCATTTTCTTAATGCTGTAGTTCTTAAACTTTTGATTTTAAGTTTAATATGAATTTGGCACTGACTATAAGTTCCATTTTAAGGGGAAGATGTCAGTGACCTGATGTTTTCTTAAGAAATTTATGCTCACATTCTAGAAATAGCAATTTGATATCTCATTATGGTGTTTTCGAGGGAGGGTGTTATCATATAACTAATACGCAGGGATAAGAATGCTTCTTTTTTCAAACATATGAAACATGCGGCCATGCACTATATATTGTGTAATGTCAATTTTCAACATAAACACCTCAGTCTAAGGAAAAAAAGATAAGAAAATCCCAACATAAAAATTCAGTTCATGATCAACAAATTCAACTGCCGGAGAAGTTTACAAATTGAGACTTCTGACTGTAGCTTGGTCTTTTTCATTGCCAAATGACAGTACCTGATTTTAATGGACAGGTACTTGAAACCGGTGATCTTTTGACTGAAGTAACTGAGAACGTAGACTACTATGTGCAAGGAAGAACAATTGCTGCTGGAAATTTGTTCGGAAGGTGAGTATTTTACCTTTGATTTGATTGTTTATGGGGCCTCTGTTTTTCTCTTCTTAATTCGGTGGTTGTCTTGTTCAAAATACTTAGTGAACTGTTTATGCCTTTTGAATTTACTGGCCCACATGGTACTACTGAATTTCATGGAGTACTAAATTTGCTAATAACTCTTTGTTTTATTAAAACTACATAACTCCAGTGTTTATGCTCTAAAACTTTTTTTCTGCTACGACATTTTTTGGATGACTAATCCTTTTTCCCTTCGTTTTTTCTTCACTTTTTCTCTTTGTAGTCATGGTTATGGAATGACATCCTTTATCCGAAGAGGTGCTGACCGTTGATGGTTTTCTTGTCTGTGTATTTTTACTTTGCTCTTGTTTAGCATACTGTGTTATTGCAGTCAATTAATATATCTCTTCCTTTAGTTGTTAACTTTTTGATAGTTGAGTCTCTAATGTTCTGTACGATCTCATGCCTTCTTTATTAGTTTTTTGGATGGTGAGTGCGTGCACATGGTGATAACTTTCAGTTTCTTTTTGGCATTGGCTTGCTTTGTTGACGATAGTTATATGATTATGATATTAAAATGATATAGAGTGGGATGCTTCTTACTTTTCTGCCTCATACTTATGTCTTCGTTTTCTCCTTTTCTTTAAGGCGTCGAGTTGTGCAGGTTTATGAACGTGGTGCTCGAGTTTTAGATGGTTCATATATGACTCAGGATTTAAGCTTTGGTACTTCAAACTCTGAATCTGGCTCTGGTTTTGAGAGTTGCACAGTGACATCAGTATCTATTGCTGATCCATATGTGTTAGTGAGAATGACTGATGGGAGTATTCGGATTCTCATTGGAGGTATGCTTCACGCCTGTATCAGATTTTGGGTTCAGTCTTGATCGTCTTTACATCTGACCCCTCTGCTTTAATTATTTAACTTCTAATTATCTCTCACTTTTTATCTTTATTTTAGTTAATAGTGTCTTGTTTATACTTTACCTTTATGTCTTCTACAGCATTATGTTTTCATGTGTTTCACTACATATGTGGATTTTATATAAAAGTTAGATGGCACGAGTCCTAATAGGCCTGAAGTATTAAGCTATTTAATTATTCATAGTATTAGGTATCAACTTAGCAGGGTATAGGTTGGGTGATTTGAGCCGTTTTACAGACTAGCGTTTGCCTGGTGTCTGGTGCTCGTCAACCTTTTTATCCTTATGGCTTTTGCCTGTAATATATGATTCTGTTTTTAAAAGTTTTCCTTGAGTCAATGCAACTGTTGGCACCTTCAGTTGGAGTTATAATTTTAAGAAGCCAGTCCATTATGATGTTTGTTCTACACTAAAAGTTGGAGCTTCTTTTCAAGTAAAAGTTTACCATACTATGTGTTAATGCAAAAATAGGAAGTTGACCTTTGAACAGTGTTTTTCGTATGGTATTTTTTCTGTTGCATATATTTAACTTCGGACATATGTTAAACCAAATTATTCAAGTAGATTAGCAAATTCTAAAAGCTAGTTTTATATTTTATATTTTCAAACCCTTGGTTTAGGTGGTCTTCTAAGAGAAGTAAACATACTCTTCTTTTGAGGCTTTCTTTGATAGGAAATATTCTATCATGTTTGGTTGATGGTAATGAGAATAATTTAGGATATTTTTGTGTTTGGTTTGACTGTTAATCTGAAATGGAATGGAATGGAATGTAAAGTATTTCAACACTAGCAAAAATGCTCATTCCTCCTACATTCCTTAAGAGTATATTAAAATACTCTATTTTTCTCACATTTGGATAATCATTTATTATTTTATTATTTTAAAATAAAAAAATTATTTTCTAATTTTGTTTCATTTATGATAAAATTTATAATTTTACAAATTTTACTTTAATATTTATCATTATTTTAATTCGACTGTTCAAACAAACATAGTAATCTTAATATTATTATTGTTGAATTTAATGCCTATTATCATTTTTATTCTCATTATGTTTCCATTCTACGAATCAAACATGATTTTAACGTTTGTTTATGAGAATATCTATCTGCCTACAAAAATCTTTTCAAGCTTGTGCTTTCCAATTTTCATATCAGACAATCTTTTCCAATTATTATTGTAGTTTAAGATCTTTCTGTGAATTATTTCAGTTTTAGTTTGTACTAGAGGATACTTTCTGTGAATACATTTTGTTCACATTTATTTTCCCACTTTCTCGGGCTATAGATACAGAATTTGGTAGCGCTTGACATGTAAGGTTGTACAATTGCATTAGCTAGTCATCCTCAATTTTCTGTAGATCCCACCAGTTGGTACTGTAGTGCGGAGTAATCATTTGCATCTACAAATCAGGGTTTAACAATCCATTTATTCTTTAGCTAAACAATGTGGACCTTCTGATAGTAACTCTTTCTTGGACATGGGCATATTTTTTAGTTTTATCTGCATAATTTCCTATATTTCCTTATCGAATTTCCTAAAAACTTGTGCTTATCTCTGAATTTCAGATCCTTCTTCTTGCACTGTTTCTGTAAACACTCCAGCTGCCTTTGAGAATACGAAGGAGTTGGTTTCTGCCTGTACATTATATCATGACAAAGGTCCTGAGCCATGGCTTCGCAAGACAAGTACTGATGCATGGCTTTCAACAGGAGTTGATGAGACTGTTGATGGTGCTGATGGTGCACTGCATGATCAGGGTGATATTTATTGTGTTGTTTGTTATGGAAATGGTTCTCTTGAATTATATGACGTGCCTAATTTTAATTGTGTATTTTCGGTGGACAAATTTATATCTGGAAAGAAAAACCTGATTGATACAATATTGAGGGAACATAAAGATTCACAGGAAGTGATAAAGTGTGAAGAAGCTAGTGGTCAATGCAGAAAAGAAAGTATGCATAACATGAAAGTGGTTGAATTGGCAATGCATAGATGGCCAGGACAACATAGTCGCCCTTTTCTCTTTGGGATACTGACTGATGGAACAATTATCTGTTACCATGCTTACCTTTTTGAGGGTCCAGAGAGTGCCTCTAAAACCGAAGATTCAAGTATTGCACATAACTCTTCTGATTTAAGCAATGCCAGTGCTTCCAGGCTTAAAAATCTGAGATTTGTTCGTGTCCCTATGGATACATATGGTAGGGATGAGACATCAAGTGAGGTCTCATGTCAGAAAATTAGTATATTTAAGAATATTGGTGGTTATCAAGGGTTTTTCATTTTCGGATCAAGACCAGTTTGGGTGATGGTACTTAGAGAACGTCTTCGTGTTCATCCACAGGTAAGTTGTCTAGTAAATTATGGCAGCTTAGTTTAGGTAGATTTTGTACAAAGGTTTTATCATTTTACGTTTTCTTTTGGCAGCTATGTGATGGTTCAATTGTTGCGTTCACTGTTCTTCACAATGTGAATTGCAATCATGGGCTCATATATGTTACATCACAGGTTTGCAAACAATATGCTTTCAGAAGAGGTCATATTCTGTTAGACTGGACATGCAAATCCCAGTTAATATTCTGTCTGTCTTTACTTTCCAGGGTATTTTGAAGATATGCCAACTGCCAGTTATGACTAGCTATGACAACTACTGGCCTGTGCAAAAGGTTTGAACACAAACACTTTTCCATTATCATTTGAATATGAAGACAATTAATTTCTAGACTATCTCATTTAAAGCCTTGGAAGTGATGAGCTATTGCTTTGTTTTATTAGATTCCATTAAAAGGAACTCCACATCAGGTCACCTGCTATGCTGAGAAGAATTTATATCCACTCATTGTTTCAGTTCCTGTGAGTAAATTTTCCTTTCAGTGCCTCTTAGAACTTTTATTACTGATAGGTGTCTGAAGTTTTACTTGTGTGAGATGGTGTAGGTGTATAGCAGCAAACATCTGCATAGGCATATTGGTTCCTGCATACATTGTTTTATAAGAAAAATTAAATGTATGTAATATTTACAAAAGTACATAGTGGACTAGTAATCCACTTACAAGAAAACATCAAGCTATACCATGTAATAACTATCCATTGCAAGAGTGCATAACATTTTTCTGACTGAAATCTATAGTCTTGGTTGTCGCCACTGAATTTAATTTATGCTCCGGGAACCTCTCATTTTGTAATCAGCTGTGTCTGATAATTGTCTATTTATCAGTATTTCCAATGAATCTTGTTGTTGCCGGCTCAATATTTAGTTTGCCCAGGAGATTGATTGACATGTTTCTCTAGCATATAATGGGAATCATATCTAATAAGTAATAATCATGCATCTTTACTAATATTCAGAACCAGATGTACCAAGCAATTCCCATTTGCCACACTGAAGGATAACTTGTCATAAACTTTTTATTTTTATTTATAATTTTATTATTTCATTTCATTATGAAATGACATGGTTTCTGAAGTTTAATTTTAAATAACTTATTTTACCCCTCTTTTACATGTCAAAAACTTGTATTATATGAGCTGTCGACTCTTATATCTATCTGGATGTGGTTGCTGATCTGCTGACACTGGAGCTTATTGACATTTATTTGGGCTTATAAGAGTAATGTCACTTTTCTTCTTCTTTAGGTTCATAAGCCACTGAATCAGGTTCTGTCATCTTTGGTTGATCAAGAAGTTGGCCATCAGGTTGACAATCAGAATTTGAGTTCTGATGATCTGCACCGGACTTACACAGTTGATGAATTTGAGGTTAGGATCATGGAGCCAGACAAATCTGGCGGTCCTTGGCAAACTAAGGATACCATCCCAATGCAAAGTTCTGAAAATGCTCTGACTGTCCGAGTAGTCACACTATTAGTAAGTCTCTTTTAGTCGTTATAGCTCAATCCTTGTGTTAAGCACTGTCTTCCTTTTTTGTCCTTGGCAAACCGCATTCTGGAGAGAGGTGGCTTTGCCAACTGGAAGAGGAAATAAGGGCAAGTAAAACTATTTTGGTGCATAGTTTATTTCATTATTTTCAGATTCACTAAGTCATGCATAAATTACCATTTCATTGCAGAATATAACAACAAAGGAAAATGAAACGTTTTTGGCTATTGGGACTGCTTACGTCCAAGGGGAGGATGTTGCTGCTAGAGGACGAGTTCTGTTGTTTTCATTTGGAAAAGAAAGTGATAATGCAGAGAACTTGGTAATTTGTAATATGATTCAAGATTTTAATCTCTCATTTTATTGTGTTTGGCTCTTCCCACATAGTGTTACTTTGTTTTAAATTTTGAAAATGACACTTCCTGTTGTCGTATTCCTAGCATTTACATTTTACAGGATTAATGGTGTCATTTTCATATTCCAGGTTTCAGAGGTTTACTCAAAAGAATTGAAGGGTGCTATATCTGCTTTGGCCTCTCTTCAAGGCCATTTGTTAATAGCTTCTGGTCCTAAAATCATTTTACACAAGTGGACCGGTACAGAGTTGAATGGTATTGCATTTTTTGATGGTCCGCCTCCACCATTATATGTTGTGAGCTTAAATACTGTATGTGCCTACATCCTTCAACTGTGCACCCTTTATTTTTTGTTTGTGTGCGAGGTCTGGATCTATTCCTGAATCTTTTTCCTTGTTCTTGTTCGGCTTCTTCTTTCTCCCAGGAATTTTTGAATTTGTTATTTGAAGTTCTAAGTGTGCAAAGCTAGAACGTTCTAATAGTTACCCGTTTCTGGGGGTTGCCTTTCAGAAATAAATTGGAGAAAATAAATAGAACTGAGAAGTGGCCTCATAATAATAATATTTGGTAGTTTTTGTATGTATCGAATACATAGATATTATATAGCACTATGATAAATGCTTCTAATGCCTATTTCATCACTCCAGGTAAAAAATTTCATTCTTATTGGTGACGTACATAAAAGCATATACTTCCTTAGTTGGAAAGAGCAGGGAGCTCAACTTAGCTTGTTGGCCAAGGATTTTGGCAACCTTGATTGTTTTGCAACTGAGTTTTTAATTGATGGAAGTACCCTGAGCCTTGTAGTTTCAGACGAACAAAAGAATATCCAGGTTAGTGACTTAGGGTATCTTCTATGTCTGAAATATCCTTAACATTTTTAAGATCTTATTGATAGTATCTGAAAGTCAAGGCTGACAAATTTGTATTTCAATCTCTATTACCACGCTTATCTTTTTAAACAAAAATCATGTCATGTCTTGGCAGAAGATTCTATGAGAATGGTTCCAGAATCTTCTGCTAATTAATGCCTTGAAGACTTTGAACGATGAATATATGTTTCTACATCTTCTCAATGTAATATTCATATGTTTTTAAGTTCTGATTTAACGAGACCTTAAAAAAAGAATACAACACTATTCATGAAAATAGTTGTTTTTTGGTTTTATGTGTAATGGTTAATGTTAGTTTTACTTATTGTTTAATTCATAAAACAGGTATTTTATTATGCACCTAAAATGTCTGAGAGTTGGAAGGGACAGAAGCTTCTTTCAAGGGCTGAATTTCATGTTGGTGCCCATGTTACAAAGTTCTTACGGCTTCAGATGCTTTCTACTTCATCAGATCGAACAGGGACTGCTCCAGGCTCTGATAAAACAAATCGCTTTGCATTACTCTTTGGTACATTAGATGGCAGCATTGGCTGTATTGCTCCTCTTGATGAACTCACATTTCGCAGGCTGCAGTCTTTGCAGAAGAAACTTGTTGATGCTGTTCCACATGTTGCTGGTTTGAACCCAAGAGCTTTTCGCCAGTTCCGTTCCAATGGAAAGGCTCATAGACCAGGTCCTGACAGCATAGTTGACTGTGAACTACTATGCCAGTAAGTTTTAAACTTCTAATTTTTTTTTTCGTATTTTAGGTATGCTATCGTTGGTGTCCTTGAAGGAAAATTTAAACATCCCCACTCAAAAATAAGCTAAATCTTTCATTGATTGTTATGGGTCCCACATGATTTAATAGTAGACCCCATTATGACAACCAATAAAAAATAGACACAAAGGTGGGGATGCAATCTCACTGTGGACATATAGAATTATTCTGTTCTTGAAAGATGCAGAAGTATTTGTTTTGGATGTTGGGAGAGATAAAAGTAATCATGCCAATTTTTTCAATGTTCATGTGAAAAATAAACCCTTTTCTCTCTTGTCTACATCTTGAAGGCATCACTGCTTATTATCCTTTCTTCAATTGTTTTCGTTGTATCCTCCCTTTTTCCCCACCTTTATTTTCTTCTTATTACTGTAATAATTTTCTGAATAAATTTCATGCAGCAATAATGATTCAAAATATTTGTTATTATCAAAGTTTGTGAATTGTGTGATTTCGTGCATTATGCTCATCAGTCATGATGTTTCTGTGCCCGTGATACGTCAAATGTTTCTTTCGTGATATTTGGAACCTGGGAGGTCAAATATATCAATTTCATGTTTACCTTTCTTGTTGGCCTTGATAACATTTCTTTATATAGTTCATGTAAGTATTGCGGTGGGGTTGGTTTATTCTTAACACATCCTTTTTCTCCCCCTTGACATGTTTTTGACATAGTTTAGAACCTGTTGGTTTATTCCATAGAATGGACCAATATCCCACATAGGTTAGCATGTATTATATGTTTCCCATTCTGCATTATTCCCATCACACTTCTGATCATAAATAACTGATTTTTGATATTTTAAACTTGGAGGATGAAACAACTAGCAGTCTAGCATGCACCCCTTCTTTATTGACGTTGACAACCTTACTATACAATGTGTCTATATGAAATTTACTTTTTTCTTCTTTTTAACTATGACATTACTTTGAAATTATATTGCTTTATTGTTTGTCAATTATTTTGTCTGCAAATGGTTCTTAGAATGTTGCTGACCTTATTTTACGCTATCACCACAAGTACCTTGCCTGCATGTTTGCTATTCAAACTTTTATCTTTCACGATCACGACTCCATTAGTTGGAAAAAATTCTTTACATGAAATGATACTACATTCTGAAGGTTTTCTGACTCCAATGGATAGTTAAATGCCTTGATATTTCTCAAGCACTTGTTGATATTGTGTGATTTACACTTCTGCAGTTATGAGATGCTTCCTCTTGAGGAACAGCTTGAAATCGCCAACCAGATAGGCACAACTCGTTTACAAATTCTTTCAAACTTAAATGACCTCTCTCTTGGAACCAACTTCTTGTAAAGCGTCAGATCTGATATAGTTTGGAAAAAAAGAAAAAGCTGGGACATGCATTGCGTCAGGTAATGCTTTCTAAGACAATAATAGAATCTTTGAGATACTTTTTTTTTTGGGGATAGAACATGCTAATATTTCATTCGGTAGAGGTTAAAGATACACAAAAATAAAACTCCGTTTGTTGAGATGCCTTACACATGCATTTTACATTGGAATTTTTACGTGCAGGTAGTAGCAAACTAGCAATAACGTATCTCTTATGCTCTAGAAAGACGAGTGCTCTGAAGGTTGTGGAGTGGACACTTTTACTACTACTCCTCGGTAATGTTGTAAAATATGAGATATGAAGTGAGAAACAACACCCCATTCTCCTCTAATCAGAATCGAGTAGGTAAAAGCTATGCTAATACTTGTCAATAGGTATAGCGTTTGCTTTTTGGAAGAAGGTGATTTCGTATTTGAAGGTGGTATTTTGTTGATTGAGTGGAATTCGATTCCACAATACTAATGATTATTCTTGTCTCTGTACAATTTATTTGTTCATCTGTACGGGAACTGTGGTTGCGTTCGCTTAAACTGGTGGTTAGATTCCTCAGAAGTCAAAAATCAAAATTATTGGTATGATTGTAAATTTATCTAGTTTCATTGCATGGAATAGTTTTTTGTAGATTTTTTTTATACAACTTAAAAAAAACATATATCGAAAAATGCGGTGTACATTGATATAAAAAAAATGGATCATAATAATTGAGTCATGTAAAAAGTAGAGTGATTTTTCCCCTTAGATTGTAACACTGGGCGCTGATTATTTGAATTTGAAAGGGGTTGCTTTGTAGTGTTTATTATAATTTATTCGGAGTAATTTATTAAGTTCATGTTTTTTTTCAATAACCAATGCCGTTTGATGGGAAATAAAGAAGTCAAGAAAACTATGAATATCGATTTTGACTTGGAGATGACTTATTTAGTGGTAATGGGAGCCTCTGAAGTGGTGACTCAGAGAGTCAGACGTAAGCAATCTTGTAGTGTCACAACTCTATCTTCCTGAAGGAAATAATGAGAGCTTTCGCATTATCTAATTGGTTATATATATGAATAATTATAGGTGGCGATATTTTTATTATAATAATTTTTTATTTAATAATAATAGTATAAAAATAAAATAAATAATTTATATAATCTATCTTGTAAAAAAGTAGTTATAGGACTATACTTACTATAATTGATACTACGTGTCTGTTATATATATGTGTATATATATACGTGGTAAATTTTGGAAATCAATAATGTTAAACAATAAATCCAATCAATTATTTTAATATTATAAAATAATTTACATTAATAGTGTAAATATTATTATAATTTAAAACTTGAAATTAGGTAATAATTTTTAAAATTAAAGTAAAAATAAGCTAATATAGTCACATTATTTACATTAGATGAGAGTACTGTAACACTTAAATATAATTTACTAATTTATTGGTAAAAAACATTGGTATCTATATCTTGTCTAATGAATTTACATTATTTTAATTTTAATTTTTTTTAATGTTAGTTATATTTGATAATTTTATTATTTATTATTTTGAATAATTCCTCTAATCACATGATGAAAAATTGTTACATTGTAATCCTTGACACTAAGGGTAAAAATGCATGTAGATCATATTGTAATCCTTGACACTAAGGGTAAAAATGCATGTAGATCATATTTATCTCTTTAATGAATAAATTAAGTAAGATAAATTCGTTTATGAGTTAATCATATTTTTGTTTATCTTGTGTTTTCTTAACAATGTTATGTCATTTCAACTAAAAAATAATCAAATAATATAAGTAAAAATAATTAATAAGTTAGGTTGTGTCTATGTGTTTATGTTAGTTTAACTTCTTAAATAATGAGATAATATTAGTTAAAAAAATCCATTTTGTTTTGTACTATTATATTTAACTTATTCACTAAATAGTCTTATTAATATCAGGTCAAATGACTCATATTTGTATTATATTTTTAAGCGTAGATTGACTCACAAATAATTACATCTATTACTTATAAAATAATTATTATATTATATTTATTATTCATTAAGTAAATAAATAAATAAATTATTTATATATTTTAAGAGTATTCCTCCTAAACCTTCTACAAAATTTTAATAACAAATTTTCTCATTATTATAATAAAAGCAATCTGAAGTAACAAATTAATTTAAACAATTTTTTTTTGTATTTTGTTTTTGGAGCGCATGACAATCGATACTATGCTTATCAAATTTAATAACATTCTAATTTAATCAAATATCTAGAGACAAAATAGAATAATTAATTAATAAAATATTATGATTTAATTAACCATAACATCCACTCTAACATTATAATTTTAAGTTAAATGTATAACTTTTAGAAATATAATTATATAACAAAAATTTATTTTACTTATTGTTTTTACTTTTATCTAAAATGTGCTAATATATTTTGTAATACATAGGTATAATGTATATATTTTACGATTTATGTTCATTTTTAGAAGCAATATTACGCTATTTTAAATCATGTATGAAAATTAAAACATTAAACACGTTATATTTTACAAGATAAAAATATAAATAAATAAATTTAACTAGCACATGCAAATGCATGTATGCATAAAATCATGAATATCTAGGTGCTAAACTTATATAGTGTGCATAGGTGGCCGTACAAGTCTTGGATACCTAGTCCGTATCATTCATTTAACATTCTTGAAACTTCAAATCAATTTAATAAATTGTTAAAAATTTCAGGTATAGTGGATTACAATTAACACACCAATTAAAAGCAATCACGTGAAATGATAGGTTATCCAAAAACATACATTTCCATAATTATATTTATTTGTAATTATTATAATTTTGTTTTTCTTTTGTATAAATAAGTTGTAAACATTCGTTTATTCATCATCAATAAAATCATTTCTTACATGGTATTAGAACAAAGTTATCCGATCGGTGCAGTTGTTTTACCACTGGTAAGTAATGCATTTCACCACTTGGGTTCCATAAGCTCAACATCCTCGTCGGTCTCAAGAGGATAGACTCTTGCCGATGCGAGGGAGAGTGTTAAAGTCCCACATCGACTGGGAATCGTGTCCACGTTGTGCATATAAACAAGGGTAATCCTCTATCTCATAACCTGGGTTTTGAGATGGAGTTAAGTCTAAATTTAACATGGTCACATAGATGCATATTCATTGGGTATCCATCTGGGATAAAAAAGTTATCGTGTCTACAATCTGGAAACAAGCAAGACTTTAGTGTCTCATGATGTTATCTTTCATGACATATATTTCCTTATTTCACTTTCGCTGTCAACACTCCAACTATATTCCCTCCATCAGAAGATACTATTTATGATAACATACCTAACATTCGTCAATCAATCAACCAATCCAAATAAATCACTTTATCATACACCATTTGTCCTTCCAACAATCAACTCAAACATTCTTCATCTTCAAAATTCATCTCCAGAAACATCATCATCAACTTCTCCACCACATATGACTCCTTCAACACCAGTCACACATAGGCTTCGTCGATCCACCAATGTTCCTAGCTACCTTCAAAAATATCATGTAGAAGCTTCCATGCCTTCTCGGTTCTTCCCTTCGTCTAACTCAACATCGTCCAATAACAAAGGTACTTATCATTCTCTATCTCATGTACTTACCTATGACCAATTATCACCTGCACATTATGTCTTTACTACTTCTATTTCCATTCTCAGGGAACCAACCACCTTTGTTGAAGCTTTCAACGATCCAAAATGATGGCTTGCCATGAAACAAGAACTGGACGCTCTTGAAACTAATGGCACTTGGACGCTTCAACAGCTTCCTCCAAACAAGAAACCAGTTGGTTGTAAATGAGTCTACAAAATCAAGTATAATCCTGATGGTTCTGTGGAACGATACAAGGCTCTGTTAGTGGCCAAAGGATATAGTCATATTGAAGGTTTTGACTACCAAGAAACTTTTGCACCAGTAGCCAAACTTGTCATTGTTCGACTTTTTCTTGCCATTGCTGCTATTCAAAATTGGCATCTTCGACAACTCAATATCAACAATGCTTTTCTCTATGGTGATCTTCATGAAGATGTCTACATGTCCCTTCCACCTGGATTCAGACGAAAGGGAGAACAACGAGTATGTAAGCTACACAAATTTTTGTATGGACTCAAACAAGTCTCACGGCAATGGTTCATCAAGCTATCAACAACACTTAAGCTAGCTGGTTTTAACCAATCCAAGTATGATGACTCACTGTTCGTCCGAACTTGTGGTAATTCCTTCTATGCTCTTCTTGTCTATGTAGATGATATAATCATAACAGGCAATAATGTACAAGACATTGAAGAAACTAAGAATCATCTCATGATACAATTCAAGCTTAAAGATCTCGGTGAATTAAAGTATTTTTTGGGTATAGAAGTTTCGCGTTCCAGGAAGGGAATTGTTCTGTCACAATGCAAGTACACACTTGAAATATTGGAGGACATGAGTTATCTTGGTGCCAAATTTGCCAATTCACCTATGGAACAAAATCTATCCCTCAGCAAGGTTGAAAGGGAATTCATCGGTAATCTCACATCCTATCCAAGACTTGTTGGGAGATTAATATACTTGACCATCACAAGACTCGACTTAGTGTATGTCGTGCACATTCTCAATCAATATATGGATAAACCACGTCAACCACATTTGGAAGCAGCTCAACGAGTGCTACGATATGTCAAGAACACATCAAGGCAATGTCTCTTTTTCTCAGCAACTAGTTCATTACAACTAAATTCTTTCTGTGACGTAGATTGAGAAAAATGCACAGATACACGACGATCAACCATAGGATATTATATGTTTCTTGGAAACTCACTAATTTTTAGAAGATTAGGAAACAAAATACGGTCTCACGATCAAGTGTAGAAGCAGAATACCGCTCTATGACAATAACATGTTGCGAAGTAACCTGGTTACGATACATTTTGGATGATTTGGGTATCAAACACTCCCAACCAACCAAGTTATATTGTGACAATCAAACAGCCCTTCCCATTGCATCAAATCCAATGTTTCATGAGCGAACCAAACACATAGAGATCGATTAACATCTAGTAAGAGAAAAATTCAAGCTAGAATGATCAAAACTTATCATATCTCTACATTAGAGTAACCAGTAGCTATATTTAACAAATTCTTGAGTTTTCTACAATTCTCAAGCTTACTTAACAAGTTAGGAATAATTAACATATATTCTAACTTGAGAGGAAATGTTAAAAAACTTGAAATCCAGCTGGTGACAACCAACACAAAAACTAAAAACAGCCACCAATAATTTGGTGGGGAATGATAGACTGTCCAAAAACATGCCTCTCCATAATTATGTTTATTTGTAATTATTATAATTTTGTTTTTCTGTTGTATAAGTAGGTTGTAAACATTCGTTTATTCATCATCAATAGAATCATTTCTTACATAAATATCAATATTGATCTAGTAGTTAAATGGTTAACATTGTATGGGAATGGTATTTGTTTCAAATAATTCATGCAGCATCACCATATTTATGTAATTAGTGCATTAATTCCTTCTTAGCATCAAAATGAAAAAAAAATGGTAATAAATATATATTAATGTTATTACAAGTAATATAAATAGAATAGAGGTAGAGATTATGTCAATTGAGAAATGAAAGAAATGTGGAATTTAGAGGTTCTTTCTATTATGCCGTATCGTATCATATAAAATTAATTAAAACAAATTAATAGGACATTAATTGCTTATATTTTATTTTCTGGGAGCTAATTATTGTTATGTACATCGAGTGAGAGACTACATAGAAAGAAGAATATTATGGGGTGAGTTACTTAAAAGAGTGAATTCAATGGATCCATGTGTTGTGGGCTAAAGATTGAACAAATGATATAATTAAACATGCATGCATGGTTCGCGTCATTTCCTTGATCAGTGACTAAATTATTGCAGTCAAAATTAGAGACGACATCTACAAAGATTAAAAAACAAAAGGTGTGATATGAGAACAGAGAGAAAAGTTGGGAAACATAATTATGTAACAGCTTATCTGCTTATAAAGAATACCTTTTCTCTTTATTTTGAAACCCCGAATTTAAATTAGGGGAGAAAAAAAAAAACCAAAGAAAAAATTCCTTTAAAAATATCTTCAATTTTTTTAAAACATTTTATTGTTTGAGTAATTTAAACTATTTACCAACAGTACTAATAAGTATCAAAAGTCGTTCAAGACAAGAGGTTTCAGGGAAAGAAAAGGAAAGAAAAGAATATGAACCTTGAAAACACTTTCTTTGATTTATGATTTTTTTTGAAACCCAGATTTTAAATTAGAAAAAGTAAAAAGAAAGTGAAAATTCCTTTAAAAATATCTTCAATTTTTTACAAATATTTTATTGGGTGAGCAATTTAAACTATTTACTAGCGGTACTAATAAGTGTCTAAAAGTGGTTTAAGACTGGAATATTTTTTTTATACAGACTCAACATCCCATAATCATTCATTTATTGCTAACTCACAACTCTCTCTAAGTAAACTTTTTATTTCTATATTTCTCTAAGTCAGTATTTCACTCCTAGAGTAAAAAAAAAATACTAATAATTTATAAATCCTGAAAAACACTTATAATAATTTTTTTTTATTTGTTTCATCGTAAATTTTTTGTTACTATCATAAGCACTTATAGAATCTCATAAACATTAAAAAAAAAATACCATAATTGACCATTTGATGCAAAGCTAATAAACTATTTAAAATGATTAGGCAGAATAAAAAAATGAAAATGACGGGTTTTTTAACATATTGCGCGTGTGAGAAGCACAGTGCACGCAATCAATCAATTAATTTTTCTTTAAATTTTCAAATTATACCATTTTAATCAATAAATGTAGACCACTTTAACAACTATATATCAGTTAAAGTAATTTGGGTATTTTTCTTTTAACCTTAGTATGTGTCATAATTTTTTTCATAAATGTTATAAATAAAAGTTTTTTTCTTTCTAGCCTAGCATAGCATAGCATAGCATGGACGTAGAATGATGATGATGACTAATGAGGACGCACGTGCACATAAGTTCATATCTTATGGACCAAAGAAAAAGTTCATGGTGTTAGGCAAAAGAACAGAGAAAGAGCATTATGAATTATTAACTCAGGGGATGTTTCTAAAGTGAGTGAGTGTGTTTTGGGACCAATGACTCTGATGAATGTGAAGCAAAAGTGGAACACTACCAATTCAACTCTGATGAATGGGAGGCCATAGCCCATAGGTTTTGTCTCCAAAACCCCTCCCCCCTTTTCTAATTCTTTAGTTGTTTCAATCATACACAATTGTTATTATTTTCATTGAATTCGTTAAAATATAATTCTTTCAAGAACTTAAACTTATAAAATAAATTATAAGTTCTGTTCGTGATTAAAATAAAATTATTTATTTCTTTATTGTTATATTAATATCTGTATAATTTTAATTTTAATTTTTTAGCTTCCATATTACGTGTTAATTGATGATTGATGGAGATTTTATACAATAATTAGGATAAAACATATGTTTTTAAGTTGAGCTTAGGATTTTAGTAATTTACACTTGGGTTTAAAATATCATATAAAGAGACAAAACGAACTTAGTGTGTGTGATTTCACAAATAAAAGAGTCTTTCATATATATATATATATATATATTATTTTCCCCCTCAAATCTAAAATGCTATCTTCTTGGAATTCTTTTATATGCATGGGTCCAAAAGGAAATCTCAGTTAACTCTTATCCATATAGTGGCTGTGGCCTGTGAGGTTACATGAGCAGCCAAAGTGGGAGGTCATGCTGGTCAAGTATAGTCTCCCACTACCTAAAAAGAATTAACAGCCCCTCTCATATTTCCATTCCAATATTAGTTATAACGTTGGATTTTATTAAAGAGTTCAAATTGGGATTTGTAATTGAGGTCATGTTATATTGTTACTAGGTATCATCTGCTACCAAACGATTTCGTAGTTTGAATATGATAATGAAAGGCAAATTTAAGACGTTGTTATTTTGACTTTTGAATTTTAAATTTTGAATTTTGACATAATTGCATTCAATTTGCCCGTTAATTGTATGAATTATGGTTGAATAAGTATATAAAATTATTCTCGGTTACTTTTTTAATAATTTATGTTTTTCAGAGATTTAATTTTTTGATAACTTTAAACATAATATTAGAATTTAAGTTTATGTATTAAAGGTTAAATAACTCTAATTGTTACATAAATTAAATATTTACGAGAGAATTATAAACGTATCAAAATAATATTTTTATTATTCTTTCAATAGTTTATATTTTTTAAGACAAATTTATAAAATTATTGATTATTTAATTATTTCCATGTAAAATTCCTTCATCAACTGTTTATTCATTTTCGATCATTAATCTAAACTAATTTTTATAATTTCACTTAAAATATCTTCTAATAACTTTACTTTACCTACCTGAAAATTACATTATTAAACAGCTTCCATTGAAGCCAGTAAACAAAATTACATTAGACCATGTCTTCCTTCCTTTGTTGATACTATTCCATTCTTTTATTTTGGCTAAATATTATCTTCTTCTTTTGAACATGTACATTTAAGTACATATATAAATTAAAAAAAAACTGCAAGTAGTAAATGAAAGATTTTAGGCACACCTTTATCAAACTTAGAGATGTAAGTTATCTTATTTAAAAACAGATGTTGAACAATATTATTATTCCTTTAATTTTTATAAGTTTTACATTTTAATTTTTTTTAAGATTCATTTCCTTAATTTTTAAAGATTTTATACTTTATTTCCATAATTTTTTTTCTTAAGATGTAGTCTCTTAATTTTTATAGATTCTAAATTTTAGTCTCTTATTTTTTATTACGATTTGATACCTAATTTTTTAATTTTGATAAAATCAATCAACTTTAAAATAAATTTTATTTAATCTAAATTTAGTGTTAATTAAATTAAACTGTCATTTATTTAGTTTTTTTCCTTTTTCTTATTCTACATCAAAAGCTACATTAAAAAGACATCTACGTATATTATCAAACATGATGTCGTGTAAAGATAATAGACAAGACGGTGAAAAGTAGGCTTAATTTAATAGAAAAGTAAGATTTTTTTTTAAAGTTAATTGATATTTTCAAAATTCAAAATTAGGGAATTAAATTTTAAGAAATAAAAACTATGAAGATTAAAATGAAGAATCTATAAAAATTAAGAGAATAAATCTTAAAAAAAATTAAAAAACTTAAGCGTAGAATCTATAAAAATTAGAGAATTAATAATGTTACTAAGCAAAAAAAGAAGAAGATTAAAACGTACTTTTAATGAGAACTCAAATACCATGCATTATTAGACATTTAAATATAAAAGTTGTTATAATATATTCTGAGTGTTTGTGATTTTTATGGATAAAATATTTATTTGTAATTTTTTTAGACTCATTATGTCCTTTATGTAAATTCGAATAAACATTAGAGTTTTAAATAATCTTATTTTAAGTATAATCTTTATAACTATCATAATTATAATTATATTCATACGTTTAAAAATATATTGCATAATACTCAAAATTATTTGTTCTATTACAATTATTATTGTTAAGATATAACTTAAAATATATACTTAAATATAGTGAAAGTTGTTCAAGGAGTATTACAAATCATATCTAAAGTATGTTTGTCTTGCAACAATGATCTAAATTTAATTTTTCTTATAAATAAAACTCATTGAGTATGTTTATAATACATCACACAACTCACCCATATATAAAAACTATATGCTTTTATTTCTTAGGAATTTCATAGTTTTTACTTGTTATTTTCTATGATTATAGAGATTTTTTTCTAAGATTCTTTCATATTTGCGTTAGTTCATCATAAGTGTGACTTTAATTTATTGATTAATTGTTAAGGTTTATAGAAGTTAATTTTTATTCTAAGTTTGTTAGAGATTTTATTTGTTGATTTATTTATTGAATCTATAGGTTAAGATTTATTTTTTATTGAAATCTGTATAGAACACACGAGTACTTGTGTTTATATGTTAACCATTTCACATATTGTTATACGAACGTATTTGATTATCGATAAATTAATTTGTACGTTGGTGATTCGTACATGCTAATATTAAAGATTATGAAAATAGTTTGTATACTTGTAAGTAAATTACATTAGAGTATTATCGGTGTGAGTGTAATAATAAACTAAGATTGTATTTGAAATTTAATTTTTATAATAGATTGACTAAGTGGTCTAATAAATTAATATTTTTTCTTTTAGGTTATTATTATAATCTTAGTTATTTTCACTTAAAAATATCTATATTTTCTATATTTAATTTTTATATGTAATTGTTTGTCTAGATACTAGTATTATATTTAAGTATTGAGCTTAAAATTATTAATTTTTAAAATAACATATTTATTTTTCTCTATATTTATTTAATTTGATTATGAACTTTCAGGGACAAAGAAACTCATAATTTAAGTATATTTTATTTATACATGTAAAATGTATAAGATTTAAATCTTAGTTATGATGTTTAAGTATTACAGTTATTAAGAAATAAAACATAAAAGTGTATGCGTGGTATATGCTTATTCATGTCTGTAATCTAAGATCTTCTTCGAGTTTAGAGATTGATTACTGTTAGCCTGTTGTTGAGTACATGTACAATGCATTCGTAACAAAAAGCAAGCATGTTCTAAATCAGTGTGTAAAATATTTCAATAAATTCCTTTTATCAGAATATTTTTATTTTTTAAAATTTTAAAATATTAAATTATTTTATGCTATAAAATATCAATTTTTAATTTATATTATAACACATAATATTATTCTAACACTACTACAAAAAATAGTATTTAAGTCGATATTTAAAGTCAATTTTTAGAAAAAAACCGACTTATAATGAATTTAAAGTCGGTTCGGTGTAGAACTAACGTTATCCACGTAGAACCAACGCTACACACGTGAATATTTCTTTTTTTTCTTATTTTTTTTTCAAACAGAAACTATTCCAAACACTGCATAACTCTCAAAAACCCAAAACTTCATCCACTTTTCCTCCACTTTTTCTCATTTTTCGACCACCTACGATCACCAATTCCAGCGCCGGTTAGTGGGTTTTCTTTCTCTTTAACTTATTTTTTAGATCATCTATTTTTTGTTAGCAAAATACCCATTTCTCACTTACAAAACACTATTTTTTCTTCATTTTTTTTATTTTGTCACTTCATTTACTCTTGCAAGTATTTCTATTAATTACATGCATTTATTATTCATATTTTTTTGTTATTATGTGTTATTATTTATGTGTGTAAATTTTTATATCATATATGTAGTTTTTGTATTATAACATCAGGAAAAGAATATGATGATCTTGAATAACATAAGACAACACAATGATAATTTTTCTGTTATTAATTAATATTTTATTTTTTAATTATTATATTATTTTAACTATTTTTTAAACATAATTTGGTTTTTCTACTATTATATAGTGATCGAATACATGTTTTAATTTGAGTATAATAAAAAATGAGTACATTTTGTAAAAAATTAAAAATTAAAAATTTATTGGTTCACGCGTTGAACCGACTTTAAATTTTAAGTCATTTCATTTAAAGTTCATTCACCGAACCGACTTTAATAGTCTGTTTTGTAATAGTGTAGGTATGTTAGAGATTTTATTTGTTGATTTATTTATTGAATCTATAACTTAAGATTTATTTTTTATTGAACACATGGATACTTGTGTTTATGTGTTAACTATTTTACAAATTGTTACATGAACGTGGCTGATCGAGGATAAATAAATTTTGAATGTTGGTAAAGATTTGTACATGTTAATATTAGAGATCATGAAATTAGTTTGTGTTTGTAAGTACATTATATTAGAAGATTATCCGTGTGAATGTAATAATAGATTAAGATTTTATTTGAAATTTAATTTTTATAATAGATAGATTAGGTGATGTAATAAACTGATTTTTTTCTTTTAATTTATTATTATAGTCTTAGTTATTTTCGTTTAAAAATATCGTATATCTTATTTTTATATTTAATTTTTATATGTAATTTCTTGTCTAGATACTAGTATTATATTTAGGTATTGAGCTTAAAATTATTAATTTTTAAAATAACATATTTATTTAATTTGATTATGAACTTTCATGGACAAAGAAACTCATAATTTAAGTATATTTTATTTATACATGTAAAATGTATAAGATTTAAATCTTAGTTATGATGTTTAAGTATTACAGTTATTAAGAAATAAAACATAAAAGTGTATGCGCGGCATATGCTTATTCATGTCTGTAATCTAAGATCTTCTTCGAGTTTAGAGATTGATTACTGTTAGCTCGTTGCTGAGTACAGGTACAATGCATTCGTAACAAAAAGCAAGCATGTTCTAATTCAGTGTGTAAAATATTTCAATAAATTCCTTTTATCAGAATATTTTTATTTTTAAATTTTTTAGAATATTAAATTATAAAATAAAATATTTAATTATTTTATGCTATAAAATATTAATTTTTTATTTATATTATAACACACAATATTAGTATTGTTTTCAACAATTAATTAATATAAAATCATCATGAGATTTAAGATTTAGATTTACTATATATAGAGTTAATAAGTACAGTCAACACTAGATCTATACTCCATGAATTGGACACTCACTTTGTGAAATATATTGGTATTGTATTCGAAGCCAGCCAATTACGTACAAGCTTAATTAGCTAGGCAGTTTACCACCGACAGTTGAGAGGCTTCTTTTCCCAACGATGTATTATTAAAAGCCTCTCCAACGTGTGAAATTATATATTATTTTTTAGAATACGTAATTATATGTTAATAGAGTTAAGATTTTAGTAAATTTTTATTTAAAGAAAATAAATACTTAAGTAGAAAAAGTAATTTAATTAATAAGAATTATACCGTAATAACAATAAATATTACTTTTTAATATCATTACTAATGATGTACATTATTTACTTTCTAATTAATCACCACCAATAATCCCTTTTGCCGCTATATATAAATACCCACAAAATCTCTCTGTCTTTTCTTCTAATTAATTATTAAAATGAAGTAATACATTGAATCTTTAATTAAGTTTTGGTGTTATGTCGTACTAATTGATTTTTGAGAAAATTAAGTCATAGTAATCAATTAGAAAACCAACTATTTGTCCGTATATAATTCATCTAAAGTGTTGAATAATAAATAAATTCAAATATTTTTTTATTAGTTGTTATTAAATTTGGATAAAATGTTATAATCACAAATTCATCTCTCAATATCTTCCTTAACAGAATATCAAATAACAGAGAAATAGATAATACACAACACAAGAATTATAGTGGAAACTCCAAATTAGAGAAAAACCACTTTCGTTATCAAAAGACAACCAGAGAAAAATTCACTATGTGGAAAATTGTTACAACCACATTCTCAATAATTTTCTCACACAAGAACTTCTCATACAAGTTTTTCTCTATTTTTGGGATAATTAACAATGAAGAAATGAAGCCATATTTATAGCCTTCAAGTTCTCATTTCATATGTCAAACATTTCTTCATTCAACAAAATTAGGCTACCTAATTTTCCTATTCTTTATTCAAACAAGGTTAGGCACCTCTATCTTTGACAATTTGATAAGCCACCTTCCATGAATTTTCTTTTAAATTAGGCACCTCCTATTTTGACTAACAAACCTAATATCATTTTTAATCAATCATAACAATCTCCACCTTGATTAAAAATAAACATGTTTACCACTACAACATTGTCTATTCCAACAGTCATAATTCTCTACACCGAGAATTATCATACTCCACCATAAAGAGTACACCCACTTAGAATTAATCACCAATTCTAAGAATTTCACATCGGCTCATGTCGAAAAAAAAACTTGCTAAAATTTATGGTGTAACTCTCACACTTGGTTTTCTCGAGAGTTCATCAGCCATCGACATCCTTTCCACCACACACCTTGCATCTATACCAAGCCAATGCCCGTGTGCAAACTTGTGGACCCGCTACCAGTAACACACCCTCTTTCATGGCAATATTTAGAGACTAGCGGCATGCCATGATGATGTACACGCTCTTTTCAAAGAGCATCACTATAGTATTTGAAAACAGACATACTATTAGCGTCACCGTCGGTATTTGAGCTTCTTGCCGAATCAGCTCCACCCTTTGGACAATTCCTTTTGAGGTGCCCAGATTGTCTACACCCCCAGCACACTATCTTCTTTTTCATGAAATTGTTTTTCTTTCGGTTGTCAGCTACCAATGCTGAGTTTTCAGGCAAAACATTTCTTCCACCACTCAGTCTTTTTTCTTCAAAAAACAACTTGCTAGTAACTTCTGAAAAAATTATTTTCTTTTTTCCATGAATCAAGATAGGTTTCATGTGATCATAAGAAGATGGAAGAGATCAGATGAGCCTTAAAGCTATATCTTCATCATCAGGTTTAACTCCAATGGTTTCCAGTTCAGAGACAATACCATTGAGAACACTGAGATGATCAGACATAATAGTTCCTTCATTCATACGCAAAGTATGAAAGTGCTCTTTCAAATACACCTGATTTGAAATGCCTTTTGCCTGATACAATGCTTCAAACTTTTCCCAGAGTTCTTTGGCCATAGATATTCCATGCACATTTGCAAGAATATTTTTGGCCAAACAAAGCCGAATTGCACTTGCAGCTCTTAGATCAAGATCTTCCTAATCTTCATCACTTATATTGGTTTTACTGGACTCAATACCAGTAACAAGGGCTGGTTTCCCCTTTAACGCCTTGTAACCCATATTGGATCAACAAATCTTTGACTTGTACTTGCCACAAGCCAAAATTGATTCTCCTATCAAATTTCTCAATGTCAATCTTGACTCCTGACATTTCTCCTTCTTTCTTTGAAATTGGCTCTGATACCAGTTGTTAAGAAATTTAGATAAAATAGTATAATCACAAATTCCCCCTCCTAAGATCTTCCTTAACAGAATATCAAATAACAGAGAAATAGATAATACACAACACAAGAATTATAGTGGAAACTCCAAATTAGAGAAAAACCACTTTCGTTGTCAAAAGACAACCAGAGAAAAATTCACTATGTGAAACATTGTTACAACCACTCTCTCAGTAATTTTCTCACACACCCAAAAGACAAGAGCAACTAAAAGCCCAAGAGAATTTTCCCACAAAATTCTCTCACTCAAAAACTTCTCATACAAGTTTTTCTCTATTTTTGGGATGATTAACAATGAAGAAATGAAGTCATATTTATAGCTTTTAAGTTCTCATTTCATATGACAAACATTTCTTCATTCAACAAAATTAGAGTACCTAATTTTTCTATTCTTTATTCAAACAAGACACTTACATCTTTGACAATTTGTTAAACCAACTTTCATAATTTTTTTTTTCTAAATTAGTCACATCTTATTTTGACTAACAAATCTAATATCATTTTTAATCAATTATAACATTAATAACTTTAAATTCGTGACGTAGAAATAAATAGATGAGATTAAACAAAATCAAAAAAATAGATTCGAAAAAACAAGCAGATTATACTGTTTCGTAGCCTTTAATCTAATTTCTCATATTTTCTGAGAAGATAATTAAGCCTGATAGATACAATTTATTATTTTTAAATCCGTAGTTTATGTCTTCTGTTTTTAATTAATTTTCTCTTTTATCAAGAAAAAGAAAAGAAAAGAAAATTGTTCTTAATCTTAATAAAAATATTTTGATAGCAAATTGGGAACTGCTCATTCCTTATAAGAGGAATTAACGAGAAATAGAGAGGCATCTTGATTGAAGACATACAGATGTAATTGTGATTTGTGGGTTGAATATTCATCTTCCGACAAGTGAACAGGTGAAATAGCTCCTGCCCTTGCACCGGTAGGCAAAAGCAAAAGCAAAAGCAAATGTTAAACAAACTCTTAAATCTTGAGTCTGGATATATATATATTATCTTATACACATTAATAAAATATAAAAAATTAAAAAATAAATAATATTATTTTAATAATTTTTATTAAAATATTTTTATTTTTATATTATGATAAAAAAATTATTAACTATTAATAATAAAAAAGTAAATTTAGTATAAAAATATTTTAAAAAATAAATAATAATAAATATTTTAACATAAAATTATTTAAATACATATTTTTATAAAATAAAATAAAATATCAAAAAAATATTAAAATTAAATATTGATAACAACTAAATATTAAAATAAATATCTTATGATTTTTATATTAATTATCATTTTATCGTTATTAAATGATCGAGTTTTAATAGTTAGATATAAAATAATAATATTTTAATAAAAATTTATTAAAATAATAATATTTATACTTAATTTTCTCATTTTCTTAAAGTTGGAAACTAGAGAACATCCTTTTCTAATTCTAAGGGTTAAACTCGTAAAAAAAAAAAAAACTGCCACCAAACTCGTCGAACATAGCCCTCGAACCCCTCCCCAAACTCAGCCACCCACCACCGGACTCGATTAACCCAACCACCACTAAATTGAGTTCTCGAGTTTCTTAGCCAAGCTTAAAAACCAGGACCTTCAACGAAAGCAAGAGTGCGTATGGTGATTTTTGCTTGAGAAAGTTGAGCAAGTGGGTATGATAGTTGACATGAACCATGGTTTTGCTATGATGGCTACGGTGGTTAGTGTCACATAGGTTGATTCGCGTAGTATGGTGGAAAAATTTTATTTTTTATTTTTCAACTACAAGTATGTTTTTATAAAGTGTAATTGAATAAAATAACTAAAAATAGTTAATGTACTTAATTTACTATTTCATTCATATAGTATTACTTAAATAAAGAGAGAAAAATAATAATAATAAAAAAGTTTAAAAATTTTTAATTATAAAAATAGTAATTATACGTATATAACTCATATATTTTTATTATTAAAAAAATTGTTATATTATTTTATTTTAAATATTATTTAATTAAATATCATTTAAATTTGTTAAATATTAAATATTATTTAATTAAAACATTGTTAACATATTATTTTTATTATAAATTTAAAAGGGGTTATGTTTTAATTAAAAAAGTATATATGCTATATATATCTAATCGCTCTAAGTTAGGAATTAAAAAAAAAAGTAATTGACACGTACCGAATCCATAAATCTTTTGGAATAAATTTATTATAACTTTATCTATAGTTAAATGAAATTAAAATAAAATCCGATTTATGATGTGTAATTATAAAATATAAAATATAATAATTATATTTTCATTATTATACACAGTACATATAAAATGCATCGCTTCAAAGTCAACCCTAGCCCCTCGGTCAAAACATTCCACATTCCTCGATTCAAATCATGAACAGCTCATGCCTCCACTGTTCCAATATCCATGATATTGTTACACAGAACAGAGACAACTGGTAAGAGAAAATAAATAAACAAATAAGCATTAATATGTATAGTTTGTGTGGTTCTAGCAAAATCATGATGGTTCAAGTTTAATTTTTAAATTTCAGGTTTAGAAATTGAAATAATTATCCAAATGCAAACTAATTGATATCAAGAAAGTGGTTATATATATATATATATTCACACACCCATAAAATGTTGCCAAAATTAATGCAGAAAAAACCTTGGCTAGGATCAATGTTCTAGACTTCAATCAGAAAAAAAGAGAAAATAAAAAGAAGACTAGGATCAATGCCTACAATTACTGACACAAAAAGAAAAAAGAAAAAAAATAGAGTATATATATATATATATATATATATATATATATATATATATATATATATATATAGCTAAGCTTAATTGCTAGGTCTTTATTTATGCATGTGGTGTTCGATTAATTAGTTTATATCTGCTGAAGCAATGCATCAAGTTCTTGATTGGAGTAAGATTGAAATATGCTTATTAATTCATATATATTTTTAAAAGATTAAACCATATAGTTTGAACATCAAATTTGATTTTTTTTCCTTCCTAAATGCTGAAACCTAACCATTTAATTTTTTAAATTATTTTTAGTGGGGGTTTAAAGAAATTTTATAATTAGAAATTTATTTATCTCAGCATTTTTTGTTTTGTTTTGTTGAGCCAAAATCAACAATAATTAAGTAAATAGACTTTGATAATTGATTAGGACACAAGTTAAACTTAAAAAGAAAACAAATTGGTCCTATTCTTTCTACTAATTATGGGTATTTTGATCATATTGCAAATAAAATTATATAAAGTTTGGATGCTTCCTTCCACTTATTCATGGGAGATTTAAGTATAGAGACCCCACTTTATTAAAATTATCATAGTTCTTATAAGCATCTAAAAATTCAAATATAATGGATAAAACTCTATTATTATTTAAAATTATAAATTCTTCATTTTTTCTTTTGAATTAACTTGTTTAAATATTTTATTTTTGTTCTATAAATATTTTTTATCTATTGTACGTTTTCTAATACATACATATATATATATATATATATATATATATATATATATATATATATATATATATGTTTATTTTTCTTAATAAAAGATATATGTTTATTATAAGAGCAATATTATATATCTTAAGGTTATAATTTTTATTAGATATAATTTTATAGATTATTATGCTTATTTCAGAATTACCTCCATCATATATAATTTTTAAAATAATAATTACAGACACTAGTATTGAAAACATCACTTAAAAAAGCATATACTTTTAGTTTATTATATTATAAGAAAATTTTACAAGTAAACTGTGTATTTTTCATTAAAACTAGAGTGAAATATATCCAGTTTTTTTAGTTATGTTTATTATAACAGTTTAATTATTTTTTTTATGAAAAAATAACAACATAAAAATAAATATATTACTTTTAAAACTTTTTTTATTTTTATCTTGTTTTAATTGTTATATATTATTATCATTAAAAAGATCTATAAAATTAATATCTTAATTATAATTAAAAAAATAATATATTTTAATATAATTAAGAAACTTATCATATAAAAAAAAACTAAGTTGTTGCTTTTCTTTTTCAAGAAAATAGTGTAATTCCAATATAGAATACATAATGCACGTACACTAATTATTATTATTTTGATTTATAGAAGAGAATGATTATTTTTCGCATTAATAGAATTTTGATACTCAAATTTCAATCCACTAGCGGACAAATAAACAGAGTTTCTAACTTTCTATACTCACTCTTTCGAAAGCGTCTGAAGCACCTTCTGCAAAAGACAAAGTATCATTTTAATAACAAAATTCAGTCACGCGCTATAAATGCATCTAGGTGTATCAATTATATATAATAATTTATAATTAAAAAAATCGTGTATATAATTACCTAAAAAATTATTTATTTTATTAAAGTATGTAAAATAACTATTTTTTAAAAAATAAAATTTAATAAAAAATAATCTAATTAATAAAAAATATATTTTAAAAATAATAAATAATATGTACCGTGTATATAGTCAGTGCAATTCATATGTTCTCCACTTTCTCTTCATGCGTCCCATTCTATATATTCTTAATTATTATCGAGCATAAAAATAATTAAAAAATTGTTATATAAATTTTTTTTTTTCGAAAATTCATTGCATCTTAAATGTAAAAAAACAGTAATATAAATTTATTATTTTTAATAAAAATATATTATTATTATTATTTATTTATTAAATGAGGTATAAAAAATTCATTATATTTATAAGTAAAAAATCATAAATTTATTACCTCATAAATATAAATTTCATCTCTTGTCGGCAAAAAAGAAAAAAAAAAGAAAAAAAGGGAAAAAATCTCTATATCTCTCCCCTCTTCCTTGTTCGCGTGTGTGTGTGTGTGTTTTTCCCTTCCTGCTAGGCTTTCCCTTCAGCCTCCTCTTTTGATCCTTTATATCTCTGAAACTCCTCCTCCCTCACTCCCACTCTTCAATTATTTTCAAACAAAACAACTTAACAAGCTCAAAAATATAATTAAAACTTTTCAATAAGCTCTTGTTCTTCTTCTCTTGTGTTTTGCATATAATCAAACTGTAGAACATGGCGCTTGAAACTTGGATTATCAAAGTAAAGAAAACTCTATCAAACAGTTTCGAAGCAGTTCGAACTAGTTCAATTCCTCATCCCAAGCCTCATCTAAAGAAATCCAAAATTGGCGTTTTGGCCTTTGAGATAGCTGGCCTTATGTCAAAGCTTCTTCATTTATGGCAATCTCTGTCAGACAAAAACATGGTTCGTCTCCGAAACGAATCAATCTCTCTCGATGGTGTCCGAAAGATCATCTCCAATGACGAAGCTTTCCTTCTCAGCCTTGCCTGCGCTGAAATTGTTGAAAACCTTCGCCTTCTTGCCAACTCTGTTTCCCAATTAAGCAAGAAATGTCAGGACCCTACCCTCCGTAACTTCAATCGATTATTCAATGAGTTTTCTAACTCGGGTCGTGATTTTCATACTTGGGTTCTGAGTTCTAAAGACATGGAAGCTAAAAACAAGAAGATTGATCGGTATATAACAGTTACAGCTACTCTGTATAGAGAAATAGAAGAGCTTTTAGTAATCGAAACTGGATTGAGAAAAGCTGTACAGTCTAAGGATATTGAGAAAGCTGATGATCTTCAGCAGAAAATTGTGTGGCAGAGACAGGAGGTAAAGTATTTGAAAGAGAGATCTTTATGGAATCGAAGCTTCGATGCTGTCATTTCAATTCTCGTGAGATCAATTTTCTCTGTTTTAGCAAGGACAAAACTTGTTTTTGGCATAGGACAATATTACCCTTTACCCTCTTCTCTGCCTCGTAGTCTCTCTGCTTCTGCAACTGTTCATCCTTCTAATCAAAACCCATCTAATACTACTCAATGCCATTTTGTTTCTGGGCAATTGAAACCCACCAAACTTGACGAGAAAAAAGAATCCTTTGATGGGTTCTTCGATTCGAACGCAAAGCTTTTGAAACCACCATCAAGTACATTAGGAGCAACGGCTTTAGCAACCCATTACGCAAATTTAATAGTTGTGATAGAGAAAATGATCAAATCGCCACAACTGGTCGGAATAGATGCAAGAGACGATCTATATTCGATGTTACCAAACAGTATAAGAAGTTCGCTGAGGACTAGACTGAAAGGTATAGGTTTCTCAGCGAGTGATTCAATTTTGGCCGGAGAATGGAAGGTGGCTGTGGGGAAGATATTGGGATGGTTATCTCCTTTAGCTCATAATATGATAAAATGGCAAAATGAGAGAAGCTTTGAGCAGCAAAATTATTTAGTACCCAAAACCAACGTTTTGCTTTTGCAGACTCTGTTTTTCGCAAACAAGGAGAAGACTGAAGTTGCCATAACTGAATTGCTTGTTGGATTGAATTATATTTGGAGGTTTGAAAGGGAGATGACTGCTAAAGGCTTGTTTGAATGCATGCAACAATAATAACGTGGTGAATTTGCAGAATTCGAACTTATTATTGATAAAATAATTTTCTTTTACTTTTGTCCTTTTAATTTGTTTTTCTGAGAGAATTTTTATCTTGGTAATCTTGGATCGAATTAAGTGTTCAGATATTTGGGTGTTTGTAAATTACATGTAACTCAGATCTGTAAATGGTAAACATGGTAGACTTTTGTGTAAATCAATAATGATCAGAAATTTGAGCAACTTTTCAAGAAAAAGATTCAAAGTACATTTGGTAGCTTCTAGTTGTAACTTATGATCATGTGCAAATATTCCTCAATTATTGTCATTTTTGCTGCTGTTGTTATTCTTCTTACAATAAACATCAGTGGCATTTAGCGATACTGCAATAATAATTTTTTTTAGATAAAAATAATTTATTAATACTAAAAATTGGATAACAAAGATTTGTTTTAAAATAAACTCAAATCTTCGGTGTTTTTTTTTAATGAAAGAAATGTTATAGATTCATACTTGTTCATGATAATAAAATTAAGGATTATATTACTTGATTACAAACCAACCTCATTAAATAATTAGACCAATATAGAAGAAAAACTTTTAAAGCGCACTAATTATATATTGCATACCCATATTACTAAACAATTTTCACATGTAATCTGAAAAGAAAATTCAAAAAATTTAAAAATAAGAAACTGTAAATTTTTTTGTTTTTTAAGAAGATTTTTTAGAAAAAAATAAAAATAATATTCTTAAAATTTGTAACGGTAAAAATAAGATTACTTATATGTATTTTTACTAATAAAAAAATTAATATTATTTTATATTGATCTATCTAATTAAATGTTATTTATATTGAATTATTATTTTTTAAATTTATTTAATATTTAATATTAAATATCGTTTAATTAAATATTATTATTATTTATTTTATTATTATAAATTTTAAGTTGATTTTTTTTGGTTGAAAGGTACATATATTAGGATACATTTTTCGTATTTTTTCTTGTAAGATCTCAATCGTACATCATTCATTTAAATATTAAATAATGCTTCAGTATTTTAAATAATATTTTCTAAGATGTAAAAAAGACCGTTGGAATTTAAAAATTATTAACCAGAAAGTAATATTTATTAAGCTAAGATTAAAAACTATATTTTTTTAAATATAAAATTTTATCAATAACACATTTGTTTTGTTTATTATTCACACATAATTATTTATGATGATATACTTGTATATTTTATATTTTATTATAATTTTTGATCTTTATCTAAATCTATCGAATATAATGAAAATTATAATATAATATATAAAAAAATCTCTGAATAATTATCAATATATCACTTAAAATGATTAAATAATCGATTTAAGGACATTACAATATAATAAAAGATAAAATATTAATATTTTTTCTATATGTTTAATAAAAAATTTAGTTTTGGTTTAATAATTTTAATTGTTAATGTATTCAAGAGCTTCAAATGCAGCAGCAGCTTCAAGAGCTTCAATGGCAGCTACAGCTTCATAGTCTCTTCAACCTAATTTGTTGCACTATCCTAATACCACACAATACTTTATGTAGGAGTTGAGGTGGATTTGTGAAATATTGTGTTATAGAGAAAAATATAGAATAGGTCCCTTGTATTAAAAAATGTCTCCATGGCTTCAGTTTTTAAAAAACAAAGGCATAATTTTTGAGACCTGTATTATAATAGTAATTGGTTTTAGATTTCGTAATATGCAAGTGATACATTGAACACGGGACTTTAATCACCATCTTTTCTAGGAAAATTCTATGCTATATAATAGTTATAATCTAATTAGGTTATTGAAAAATAAATAAATTTAAGGTTATTCAAAAATAAATAATTTTTAAGATGAATTACAAATATCATACATCAGAGTTTTTTAAATAGAAAAAATATTGCATAAATTTGAAAAATAAAAATTGTCCATTATTATCATTATTTAAAATTTTAAGTGGGTTATTTGCAATAAAATGTTATAAAATAATAGTAAAAGATGTATAATTTTCTATTTTCCATACTTGAAAGTGTTTTTATAGTTATAAAAAACCTCAACAGATTCTATAATAATTTTCCCTAAATTTAATGTCATCCAAGAGTAAATAAATTTAATGTTATCCAAAACTATGGTAATTACAAGTATATAAAAATAAGAACTTATTAATCTATTTATGGAAAATAAGTGATATGTTTGATGGATTTTTTTCCAACATATTTAATAAAGGAAAAATTATTTAACTAATAAGGTCTTAAAATTATTACCTTAGACGTAACAAATTTAATTATTTTTTTAATAAGTCAAATTAATCTTAAGAAGTTAATGACTTAGTTTATTTCATTAACAATAACAATGTATACTTAAAAGTATTTACTCACTGACATTATTTTATACCTCTAACTAATAAATAAAATAAAGTAAAAATATATTAGAAAAATATGAAATAGAATTTAAAGTGAAGCATAATTTTCCTTGCCTACAATTTCTTTCTTCTTTTCTTTTTTACCATTTGATTGTATTAAATTGTTTAAATTTTAACAACATATTCATAACGTACAATATTATATAACAAATTGAAAATATAAAACTTACAATGAAATTATAGTAAAAAATTAACATGATTTATTTTAATTCTTAGAGCCAAATTACACCAAAAATAAGATTATATTTTTTGAAAAACATTGAAAGAGTGATAAAATTTTAATCTCATAAATATATTTTAAGAAGAAGATCAAATACTTATCATATATTATTCACACAAATTAATTTCATAGCTAAAATGGTATTTTATATAATTATAAAAACAATGATAACGTATACACATTTAGTAAAAAGTTTTTTTACCATACAATAGGATTTTTTTAATGATTATGTTTAGCATAAAATAATATTATTTAGAAAAATAGAGTAAGATTTTGATCATGTCTCATCTCCTTTTAAAGAGTAGAATTTTTAAGGAGTCATTTGGTTTATTTGAATAAAATGAAAATTAGAATTGATTCTTTTTAATTTTTTATTTGATTAGGCTGAAAAATGAGAATAAAATAAGATCGATTCTTGAAATAGAAGGAATAAGAATTTTTTCTCCTCTTAAAGAATCATGATTTCATTCCCATATTAATTTTTTGTTTCAATTTTACCCTAATCTCAAATATACCCTAAACTCTAAGTCATAAATCATATATACTATAACATAAACCCTAAATTTCAAATTTCAAATCCCAAAACCCTAAACACTATTTAAAAAAATAATAATTTTGACCTTGAACATTAACCTACAAATATAATCTTAAACTATAAACCCTATACCCTAAACTCAAAAACTTAAAACTCAAAACCCTAAATCCTAAACCCTATTTAGAAAATTAATAATTTTAATCCTACACCTCAACCTACAAATATAGTTCCCTAAAAATTATACCCTAAATTCCAAAACATAAAACCCTAAATCCTAAACCTTATTTAGAAAAATAATAATTTCAACCCTAAACTCCAAAACCCTAAATCCTATTCCTAAACCCCAAAACCCCAATCATAAACTGTGTACCCTAAATCCTATACTCTAAACCCTATATCCTAAACCATATACCTTAAACCCTAAATCTCAAACCCTATTTAGAAAAATAATAATTTTAATAATATACTTATTTTTAAGTAATAATTATTTTGGAAAATTATGATTCTAATAATATATTTTGTCTGACGAAAAAAATAATTAAATTTTATTATTTAAATTTGATTGAATATAGATGTATTGAGGTAATATATAGTATTTTTCATTCCATTTCAATTGTAAATCAAATATTATAATATTAATTCCTTCTTTAATTCTAGTGGTTAAACTAAACAATATTATTTCATTTCCATTCCGTTCACGTTCTTATTCCCATTCCCATTCCAATTTCAATTTCATTCTATGAACTAAACGTCACCTAAACTAAACTACAATATGGTTTTTATAATATATAATTGGGTTATTGATATAAATTTTTTGTATTTTAAAATAGTTTATAAGTACACAAATTACTTTGTAAAAAATAATAAGTATATTTCTAAGGTCGATTTAGAGAGAAATTACGTTATTTTTAAATAATTCAACAAAATTCTTAAAAATGAAAAATAAATCTAAACATTCCCTAACAATGATTTGGGTTTTAAAATATCTAAACTAATAACATACAATAATAAAAAGATAAATGATATATTAGCTCACATAAATTACAAGCATATATGCAAAAAACAAATCAATGAAAAATTAATACAATATTTAACTAATTGATTATATTTAGTAGAATTAATTAGTTTAATAAAATATAAACCTTTGATTCTTTTTATATGTATAAATAGCGTCTTCAGTCAGGTCATTATTTGTTATTAATTAAATCACTTAATGTTTTTGGTCGGGTCTTGAGATAATTTAATTAAATTATTATTTTTTATCTAAGAAATTAATAAACTATTTAACTTCACCCATTCGATTGAGTTATAACTTAAACTCTTATTAAAGCTATCTACATTAATTTTTAGATTAATATATCTTAAATCTAACTCCCATGTTTTAAATCTATTGCTAAAAATATGTTCTTAATATATTTTTAAATAATAAGTTTTTATAAAAATATTAAAATAGAATATTATTCTAAATTAGATTTAGATTCAAGTTTTTATATTTCAAATCTATTACAAAAATATATTAATTTATTTTTCGATAATAAATTTTATAAAAATATTGAATAGAAAATAATGTGTTTAATAATTTTTAAAAATATTCAACTAAGTAATTTACATAAACATATCAACATAACTAAAATATAAATATCATTGTGAGTTAGACAACGCCTAGATTTAATAAATGACCAATTTATTAAAAATATCATTCATAAAGATACATAAAATTAAATATGTAAATAGAATATAATTAAAATTTATACCTCGAATAAATTATTACATATAATAATACTTAAAAAACTTGGTTGGATTTACATGTATTTGGTCTTTTATATTTTTAAGTTGCAATTTAATACTTTTATGTACAATTCTTTAAGTGTTTATATTTTAAATCATTTTGAACCCAAAAATACTTAAAAAAATAACAAAACATACATATGATTTTAAAAACATATATTTGTTAAAATAATTATAAAATTATATAAATATAAATCTATTTTTAACATTAAAATATAAATAAATTATACAATATTTAGTATTTTTTAAGTACATGTTGGTTATGTTAATGCAAATTGAACTAACTGGAATGTACATTGTTCTATTAACATAACAATATTGGAAGAACATGGCATATATAGGTTTGGTAGATGTTCTATTCATAAGCATTTTTAAAAATTAAAAAAAAAAATATTTTTGATTTAATAATTTTGAAAGTCTATGTATTTATATTGATACTTTCTTTTCTCGATAATATTTTTGATATTTGATAAAATTTTATTTTCCAAAAAAAAAAGACAAAAGAGTTCAACCAAAAATAATTAAAACATAAAAAATCAATTTTTAGTTACTAGTTAATGAAATATTTAGTAAATTAAATGACAAAGAATTGATCATCAAGTATATATAAAATAATACATTTATTTTAACTTTCTCGAACAAAATACTAAATATTGTGTACTTGTTTGAGAGAAAATTTGTCAAAAATAATAAAAATAATAGTGACAATAAGATTAAAGCGAACATAAAAAATATGACCAACAGAGTAATTCATAAATATTACAATAAGTCCCTAACAAGCATAAACTCCTAGAAATGATAACTCTCCATATATCTTATTCATCATAATTAACCAATTATCAAAACTAATTAAGTTCAAATCCATTGCAAGAATCATCAACTCACATGCCTATTTAATATTGCTAGTGCATTAACAAATAGGTAGCCTTCCAGCATCGACATCAGCACCAGAAACTGACATTAGCACTACACCAGGCACTGGGCACCGACACTAACACCAGCATCAGAACCTAGCACTAGCACCATGCATCAGACAACAAGAATCAACACCATTATCGGGCCAAGCATCAGTTGCGAGATATAAGTAGATTAATGGATAAATCCATCAAATAATTTTAAACAAAATTACTTAAAAACTAAATAGGCTAGAATTATGGAATGTTTAATGAATACTCATTAATGAATAGAGGGTTAGCGGTTTGGTCGGAACTAGGTCACAAAAAGGAAGAAGAAAGGGTTGCATTGGGGAAAAGAAGGAAAAAAGTAAAGGAGAGAAAGAGAGAAAAAAAAAGGGGAAAAAAGAGGGAAAAAAATTGGGAGATAAAAATAAAAAAAATTGGTATGTGATGTAAATAAAAGAGAAAAAATTGATATACAGGAAAAAAGAAGAAAGAGGAAAAAAGAAAAAAAAGATTTTTTTTAATATATATGTATTATAAAAGAAATAAAACACATTAAATAAAATGAAAAAAATTGTAAAATAATTTTTGTATTTTTTTACAAGAATAATATACGGTATATTATTTGGTTTCGATTTTAAAAATATTAAAAACTCTATTATTTTAATTATAATCACAGTCATTTAATAATTGTGTCTATATAATTTTGTTTATATATATTTTAATAATTTAACTCATGATCATAATTATTGATAAAATCGAGACTATATGTATATATGTTATCTTTAGTTTTTATTAAACTATGACCAACACCATATAATGTTAGTTTTTTTTTTAAATAAAGATTAAATTTACGAGATTAAAGAAATATATTGTAGTAATGATTGGTTGATTTCGTAATATGCAAGTGATACATTGGACACGGTACTTTAATCCACCTCTTTTCTAGGAAAATTTTATGCTATATAATAGTTATAATCTGTTAGGTTATTGAAAACTAAATAAATTTAAGGTTATTTAAAAATAAATAAATTTTAAGATGAATTATAAATACTATACATTAAATTTTTTTAAATAGTAAAAATATTACATAAATTTGAAAATAACAACTGTACCCATTATTATTATTATTATTATTTAACTTTTTAAGAGAGTTATTTGCAACAAAATGTTATAATATTCTAGATAGAATATTATAATAAAATAATAGTAAAAGATGTATAATTCTAAAAAGAACAGACACTTTGGGATTTTCATTTCATATTTTACCAACCACTTGTGGCGTAAATGATCATTTTTTTTAAATGATATTAGTCTCATAATTTGTTGTTCAAATAATAGCAATTCTATTACTCATATATTAAAAATGAACATCATATTCCATTAAAAAAAAGTTTAGTCATGACGTTTTTTGCACCGATACATCTAATTTTCATAAATAATAAAATTAAAAGCATAAATCATAAATTATGAGACAAAAATGTCTTTTTTAGCATAATATTATAACTTTTTTTCTTCTTATCACTACTACAAAAACGAGTATTTAAGTCAATATGTAAAGTCGAGTTTTAGAAAAAACCGACTTAAAATGAATTTAAAGTCACTTTGATGTAGAATTGACGTTATCCACATAAGACATAGCGTCAGTTGACGTGTCGAACCAACGTTATCCATGTAGCGTAGCGTCGGTTGACACTTGGAACCGACGCTACGTTCTACGTGGATAGCGTTGGTTGACACGTGAAATCGACGCTACACACGTGGATAAATTATTTTCTCTTATTTCTTTCCTAGACAAAAACTATTACAAGCGTTACATAACTCTCAAAAACTCAAACCCTCTTTCTCTTCTCCTCAACTCTTTCTCATTTACCGGTCACCTACGACTACCAATTCTAGCGCTGGTTAGGGGGTTTTCTTTCTTTCTAACTAATCTTTTAGATCCACTATTTTGTTTGAGCAAAATACTCAAATTTTTATACCTCTTTCTCACTTACAAAAGATCATTTTTTCTTCATTTTTTTTCATTTTTTTCATTTTCTTTATTTCATTTATTTCTATTAATTTTACGTACTTATTATTCATATTTTTTTTCTATTATTATATGTTATTATTTATGTGTATAAATTTTTGTATTATATATATAGGTTTGTATTATAACATCAGTAAAAGAATACGATGATCTTGAATAATATAAATAACACGATAATTTTTCTGTTATTAATTAATATTTTATTTTTTAAATATTTATATTATTTAAAGTATTTGCTAAACTAATTTTGATTTTTTTTCAACTATTACGTAGTGATCGAATACAGGTTTTTATTTGAATATAATAAAAAATAAGTAAATTTTGTAAAAAAAAAAAAATTAAAACCAGTTTACATGTTGAACCAACTTTAATATCACTTTTTTTAATATCACTTTTTGTAGTAATGTATTTAACTATGTACAAGTTTTAGATTTTAATTTACTGATTTGAATTGTTAGTCTAGGCTCATGTATTACGGGTGCCAGAGTGCGAGGGTCAATCGTATTCTATTGCGAGGAAAATTAATATATTTGAATTATTTTTATTTTTATTTTAATATTATAATAAATTAAATTAAATTTAAGTTTATTCAAAATAAATAAATTTTAGGATAAATTATAAGAAAAACTTTTAAAGCCCAACATGCACGTGGCTCCTAAGAGCCCATAAAATGAGCCCGTGGAGAAAAACTCAGTATTTTTTTCTGAAGCAATTATTATGATCAGTTGGTCGTAGACGTAATATGTTATATATTGCATACCCATGTTACTAAACAAAATTCATATGTAATCCAACAGAGAAAAAGAAAAATAAAAAAAATAAAAAATAAATATAATATATAAATAATATTAAATAATATCAAACAGTCAATTTAAGAATATAACAAAAGATAAAATATCAATATTTTCCTGTATATTTAAAATAAGATTTTTAGTTTTGGTTTAATAATTTTAATTGTTAATGTATTTAAATTAATGTTTTTTTCTTCTATATTTTACTTTTTGATTTTTAATTAAATTTTATTTTCTTAAAAAAAACGAGTTTGTTTTTAATCGAAAATAATTAAAATATAAAAAAAAATCAACTATTGATTTCTATTTAATAAAGTATTTAGTAAATTAGCCGGTGAAGAATTTGATCATTAAATATATATAAAACAATATATTTATTTTAACATTCTCGGTAGATTTTATCAGCCTTGACAAGTGGATTTTGCTTGATCAGAAGATCACGCCCAAGCTTCTTGAAATCAAAATCACAAGAATGTTCTTCAGGATACCTATGTGTTCCACAAAACAGACCACCACAGCGACAATCAAACCCCAATAATCCAATTCTTTTATTACAACTCTGGCACCTATTTTTAACAACCTTACTAGTTCTAGCAGAGTTTTTTAAATCATTTATTGTTGATGATGAATTTCCAGAACTATCTTGAAGATTAAGAGTCTTTAAACTTTTTCCGATAATGGTTGCTTCAGTTTCAACAATCTTTTCTTTGAGATAATCATTATAACACTTGGAGCATAGGTTTTTATTCGCTGCTGATCCGAAGAAACCACAACCCTTTATGCAGAGAGCTGGATCCATGTTCTTATGAGAATCCGTAATCAAAGGCTAAAAATTGGCTTTTAATTGTAGTCAGGAGAGATCGAGTATATGCAATGGCTAATTAAATAACTTTGGAGCTTTGATGGTTTAGAAAGTTTACGAGGGTTGATATATATATATATGATGTAGATTATTGTAGAATATAGAATGTTGTATTGTGTTTATGATAGACTTAGAATGGTAAGCGTTTCCTAAAGGAAGTAGGGGATCTAATCTTAATTATTATTGGAAAGTAATCTGCAAGTGATATGTTCGACATGGGACTTTAATCCACTTCTTTTCGAGGAAATTTCCATGCTATATGTATAATACTTATAATCGGATTAGGTTATTCAAAATTAATTAAATTTAAATTTATTCAAAACTAAATAATTTTTAAGATGAATTACAAATACCATCCATCAAATTTTAGGATAAATCCTATTATTTTCCTTAATAAGTCAAATTAGTCATAAGATTTTAACCACTTAGTTTCTTTCATTAACAATAACCACTTAGGTTATTCAAAATTAATTAAATTTTAAGATAAATTATAAATACCTCCCATCATATTTTTTTAAACATTAAAAAAACTCCATAAATTTGAAAAATAATAGCTATAACCCTTATTAGTACTATATCTTTAATTTTTAAAGAAGTTATTTGCAATGAAAATAATAAAAGTTATAAAATTTAAGGGAAGATATTTTAATAAAATAATAGTAAAAGAGGTATAATTTCTTATTTGAATATTTGAATATTGTTTTTATAGTTTTAGAAAACTTGAAGAGATTCTATAATAATTTCCTAAATTTAATGTTATCCAAAATATTTGTAATTACAACATTTATAAAAATAAAAAGTTATTAATCCATTAATATAAAATAAGTGATTTGTGGTGGTGATACTTATTTTTTTAGGTTTAAAGTTATTAGTTTGAATCACACTAAAATATTATTTGATTTATAAAAAAAATAAAAAATAAGATATAAAATATTTATTCTAAAAAAAGTAAACACTTTCGGTAAAAAAGTTATTTTTTTTAAACAAAATAACTAAATTTATACTTGTTTAAAATTAAGGAGATTAAAATTAACGTCCTCTTTTAATCTAAATAAAGGTGTTTGTAACTGTTACACACAATCATAACTAATGTAATAATTTTTTATTAGATATTTTTATATTAATTTAACTATACTTACTAATAACATTACATTATATCAATTGTGTAATAGACTTATGAAAATAAAAAAAATTCTTTTTTGAATATATTTAGTAAAGAAAAAAGCTTAGGATTAATTTTGAAGTTGTGTTTGAAAAATGTAAGAGCTTTTTAAGTATTATAAATTTCATTATTTTCTTTATTGAGTCAAATTAGCATTAAAAAAACTAACGATTTAGTTTATTTCATTAACAATAACAATGATATATGGATAATTAAAATATGAGACAACTAAACGATTTAAAATTCCTTTTATACTCCCTGACATTATGTTTTGTAACTCTAACTAATAAATTAAATAAAGAAAAATGATATTAGAAAAAAGAAATAGAATATAAGGTGAACTATAATTTTCTTTGCATACAATTTCTTACTATTTAATTGTATTAGATTGTTTAAATTTTAATAGCAATAAAAAAATTGGAAATATAAAACTCCAATGAAATAAAGACTAATACAATACTTTTTAATTCTGAGATCTAAAATAACCCAAAAAAAAGAGAAAAATTGATGAAAAATACCGAAAGAGTGATAAAAAATTTCCTCACAAATACCTTTTTGAAAAGAAGATTATGTACTTATCACATATGCGTCGATATTAATTTCTTCACATAATTTTAAAAATATAATTGATTTTGTATTTTTTTTTTAAATTATGAGACTTAATATATCCAAGTCACGTATTGACTTCATGACTAAACAGTTTTTTTTAATATAATTATAGGACATATGTAATTATCATGTACACATTTATTAAAAGGTTTAATTTACCATGAAATATATATGGTCTATTTTAATAATTATGTTTAGCAACAAATAATATTATTTAGGAAAAGAGGCGAGTAAGATTTTGATGATATTTCATCTAGTTTTAAAGGATTAGGATCGGTAAACTAAAATACTGTGTGATTTCTATAATATATAATTTGGTTACGTTAATAATATTGAAACAGCCTAGCTAGCCTATATCAAATATGCAGATTTGAGGTTTGGTAGATGTTCTATTCATAAGCGCTTATACAAACAAAAATATATTATTTTGTATCGAAGTAAAATTAGATGCATGGTAAAAAGTCAATAGACAAAAGAGTTATTGTTCAGGAAACCTAACCAATTTTGATATATAGACTTCATTGTTATCTTAGCCATTTTCATTTTTATTTTTTTTTCTCTTAAAATTTTAAGAATTTAGTTTTCTTTCTTACAAGAGGGATTTTCTTCTACATACCTTCTATCAAACAAGTTTATTTTGCTTATATTTTTCTTCTTGTTATTAGTTATTTAAAATAAAAATAAAAATCTTATTATTAGTTATTTAGAATAAAAATAGATGATTTTTTCTTATCTAGATATTTATTTATTATAATCTATGTCATGTTTATATCCATAAAATATGTCAATATAAATTTTTATTAAGATCTATAATGTTTAAAATTATAAAAATTACGATATAATATCAAGATTTTTTTAAAGAACAATCAATATATCAGCACTCAAACAACAAAAGATAAAAGCTCAAAGTTATCTATATGTTTTTAAAAAGGTTTTTAGTTTTGATTTAACAATTTTTATTATCTATGTATTTAGATTATACTTTTTGAATTATATATAATGAAATTCTATTTTCTTTAAAAAATAAAAATAAAAGAGTTTATTTTTAATAAAATATAAAAAAAAATCAACTATAGTTAATAAAGTATTTAGTAAATTAACTGAAGAAGTTGATCGCCAAAATACATCTAAAATAATAAATTAAATTTAACATTCTTTGTAGATTTTATTAGCCTTAACAAGTGGATTTTGTTTGATTAGAGGATCACGTCTAAGCTCCTTGAAATCAAAATCACAAAAACGCTATGTAGAATACCCATGTGTTCCATAAAATACACCACCATAGCGACAATCAAACCCCAATAATCCAATCCTTTTGTTACAACTATATATGGTACCTCTTTTTACCAACCATACTAGTACTAGTAGAAGTCTTTGGATCACTTATTATTCATGGTGAATTATCAGAACTAGCTTGAAGATTAAAAGTCTTTAAACTTTTTTCGATATTGGTTAATTTCTTCAGTTTCAACATTAATCTTTTCTTTGAGATAATCGATAGAGCACTTGGAGCATATATAGGTTTTTATTCACTGTTGAGTCGAAGAAACCATACAACCCTTTATGCAGAGAGCTGGATCCATGTTCTTATGAGATTCCATAATCGGAGTCTTTAATTGTAGTCCGGAGAGAGTATATATGAGGATTAATTAAACATCTTTGGAGCTTTGCTGGTTTAGAAAGTTAACGAGTATATACATAATGTAGAATGTACTATTTTTGTTTATGTTTGACTTGGACGTTTCCTATTTGAAATAGGGGATCTAATCCTAATTATTATTGGTTTCAGATTTCGTAATCTGCAAGTGATACGTTCGACTTTAATCCCATTCTTTTCTAGGGAAATTCCATACTATATGATAGTTATAATCAGATTAAGTTAATAAAAATAAATAAATTTTAAGGTAAATTACAAATAATTCCTTCAGGTTTTTTAAAATAGCAAAAAGATCCTATAAGTTTAAAAATATAATAACCGTACCTTTTATTATTACTATTTCTTATCTTTTAAGCAAACTATTTGCAATAAAATCAATAAAAGTTATGAATTTAGAGGGAGAATGTTGTAATAAAATAATAATGAAAGAGCTGTAATTTCTTATTTTTATAACTTGAAGGGTGTTTTTATAATTTTAGAAAATATGAAGGGATTGTATAATAATTTTCCTTAAATTTAATGTTATTGTAAAATAAAAATAAAAAATTAATGTTATCCAAAAAATTTGTAATTACAATGTATACAAAATAAAAACTTATTAACCCATCTTTCTATATAATTTTAATCAAATCAAAATATCATTTCATTTTTTAACTTTAGAAAATAAGATATAAAATATTATTTTCTAAGAAAATTAAGTAAACATTTTTAATAAAAATACCAACTTTTTATAACAAAATAACTAACTATACACTGTTAAAAATTAAGGAGATTAAATTTAATGTCACCCTTTAGCCTAAATAAATGTCTTTTCAAATGTTATACTTAATCACAACTAATATGATAATTTTCTATTAGATATAATGATGTAAAATCAATTATATTTACCTATCATATCAATTATGATTTATTACAAACTTGTGATAAATATTTTTTTTTTCTTTTTAGAGCATATTTATTAAAAAAAAAGTGTTGGATTAATCATTATAAATCCCATTATTTTCATTAATGAATCAAATTAGTACTAAGACCTAACGACTTAGTTTATTCCGTTAACAATGACAATGATATCATGGATAATTAAAATATGATATTGTTAAAAGAATTATAGGTTCTTTTAATTCCTACATTAACTTTTATAATTCTAACTAACAAATTAAATAAAGCAAAAAAGATATTAGAAAAAAATAAATAGAATAAAAGTGAACCATATTTTCCCTTGTTTACAATTTTTTACTGTTTTTTTACCATTTAGTTGTATTATATTGTTTAAATTTTAATAGAAAATTCATAACATATAATGTTATAAAAACTGAAAATATAAAACTTAAAATAAAATTATCTTAAAAAACTACATTAATCCATTTTAATTCTTAGAGCCAAATTACACCAAAAACAAGAGAAAAAATTGTTAGAAAACATTGAGAGAGTAATAAATTTTTTATCTTTCAAATACCCTTTGAGAAAAAGATCACATATAAGTTTTTTAACAAAATTTTAAAAATATAACTTAATATTTTTTATAAATTATGGTAACTAAGATTTCCAATCCCTAAATTAATTTCATGATTAAATTTCTTTTTTATATAATTATAAGACGTGCACACATTTAGTAAAAAGTTTATTTTACCATATATATACAATTTGATCTTATTTAATAATTATGTTTTGCACCAAATAATATTATTATTTAGGAAAAGGCATGAGTAAGATTTTGATCATATTTCATCTCCTTTTAAAGGAGTAGAATCGGTAAACTAAACTACTTTAATTTCTATAATATATAATTAGGTTATGTTAATGCAAATAGAAGTATCGTTTGTGTGCATCATTTTATTAGCACAATAATATTGGAACAACCTGACCTATATCAAATAAACATATTTAAGGTTTGGTAGATGTTCTACTCATAATCGCTTTTCCAAAAAAAGTGTTTTATTTTGCATCGAAGTAAAACTAGAACCAATGTAAAAAGTTAATTGATAAAAGAGTCACTGTTGAAGAAACCTATTCATTTTTGAGAGAATTCATTGTTAAGAAATCTTAGTCACTTTTGTTTTTGTTTTTCTATGAAGTCTTCAAAAGTTTTGGAGATATATCTTATATTTTTCTTTTTAATATTAATTATTTTAAATAAAAATATATATTTGTATTGTTTATTCACCTAATTTTGATTCTCCGTAGATCTTATCAACCTTGACAAGTGGATTTTACTTGATCAGTTGTCACAAGAGTATTCTTCAGGATAACCTATGTGTTCCACAAAACACACCACCATAGCGAAAATCAAACCCCAATAATCCAATCCTTTTGTTACAACTATGGCATCTCTTTTTAACAATCATACCAGTACTAGTAGAATTCTTTGAATCACTTAATGTTGATGATGAATTATCAAAACTAGCTTGAAGATTAAGAGTCTTTAAACTTTTTTCGATATTGGTTTTCCTCAGTTTCAACAATGTTTTCTTTGAGAGAATCATTATAGCACTTAGAGCATAGGTTTTTATTTGCTGCTGATCCAAAGAAACCACAACCCTTTATGCAGAGAGCTAAATTCATGTTCTTATGAGATTCCATAATCGAAGGCTCTAACTAGCTTTCAATTTTAGTCAGGAGAGAGTATATGCAAGGACTAATAAATAACTTTTGAGCTTTGATGGTTTAAAAAGTTTACAAGGGTTGATATATAGAATGTAGTATTTTGTTTATGTTAGACTTGGAGTGGTAGTTGTTTCCTAGAGGAAAGAGGGGGTCTAATACTAATTATTATTAGTTTCAGATTTCGTAATGCATGTGATACGTTCGACACGGGCTTTATTCCCCTTTTTTCTAGGAAAATTACTATATATTAATTATAATCGAATTCGGTTATTCAAAAATAAATAAATTTAAAAATACAATACAATTATCTCCAACAAAAAAACACTAAAAAATAACAATTGTATCCTTTATTATTACTTTTCCTTAGCTTTTTAAGGAAATTATTTGCGAAAACATTAATAAAAGATTAAATCCAATGAAAGATATTATAATAAAACGATAGTAAAAGATACTAATTTATTAGTTTTCAGACTTGATGGGTGTTTTTATAATGTTATCCAAATAATTTATAATTACAATGTATACAAAAATAAAAAGTTATTAATCCATTTATAGACTGTATGACTCATCCTTTCATGTTTTTTCATGTTTAAAATCACAAGTTCAAATCATATCAAAATATTATTTGATTTATAAAAAAGAAAACTAAAGAAAATAAGATACAAAATAATTTTTCTAAGAAAAGTAGACGAATGCAAGTGCAAGATTATACGAATGCATTTAAAATTATTCCCTCTAGCAGAAACTTTGCAGAAGGTAATGTTAAGCGACTCTTACACTTGGTAGTACCACCAAGATGATTGGAGAGCAGAACAAAAGGATCTGAAATTTCCAAAACTGAAAATGGTATGGTAAAATGAAAGTCAGACCAAAAGATTCAAAATCACCTTGCAGTTAGTACTCTTGCTGATGTAAACAATTAACAATGATAATGTAAATACAATTTAAATTGAGCAAATATTCCATGAGAACCAACCTTAGAAATTTAGTAGATAGATGCCACAAAAGCTGTGTATAAATGTTTCCTATTGAAGTATAGAGTGTTGACAAGATAAAAGGAAATTACATACCCCACAACAGAGGCAGAGAGGAAATTTCAACTGTGTGATTTACTGCTTTCAGCAACTCTTCGAATCCGATCCATAACAACAGGAATATCCTCCTGAGTTAAAGAAGTAAAACAACATCGGAACCACCCCGGTTCTGTGCAGTGGCAGGCGGAACCAGGTGTGACATTGATCTTGGCAACATTCAAAAGCCTATTCCATAGAAGATGCTCCTCTTTTTCACTATGAAATGGCATCAATCCACTCATATCAGCCCAGCAGTATAAACCAGCACTGCTCTTTGAGCACTTGATTCCTAATTCTTTCAAACCCGCCATAAACAAATCATACATATTTCGTATCCTTCTTTTATTGATTTCCACATATTCCTCGATGAATTTTGTATCTGAAAGCATCAATATGACAAGTTGCTGGGTCGGAGCAGATATTGAAGAAAATCTTGTTAACCTCTTAGCAGCCACCAGAACGCTCTCATTATATGAAAATATAACCCCAATCCTAAAACCTGGAAGAGAGAGATCTTTTGACAAACCATATATTACGTGAACCCTATTTTTATCAAATTCCACATCCTCAACTACTTCTGCCATGCTCACAAACTCATCACAGCCATATAAAGACCCTGCAAATATCTCATCAGAGATTACATGAATGTTTTTCTCCTGGGCAAACTCTAAAATACTACGAAGTGTTTCTCGTGGCAAGATATTGCCCACTGGATTTGAAGGATTAGAAATAAGGAGTCCGCGCACTTTCACTCCTCGTTTTCTAGCATGATTAAATGCTTGTTCAAGAGCAGTGATATTTAAAGAAAAATTGCTAGCACTACTACAATGGACAGGAATTAGCTCCACTCCTGTTCTATATTTGATATCTCGGTCAAAACTGCAAATTATTTTTATCATTAGCAGCCATAAAAGACTCATGTAATGAGCCATATTACAAGAACTAATTTCTTGATTTATCAGAAAAAAAATTGATTTTCTTATTTACAACAAGTTGAAAAATATGAAAATTACCCAGGATAATACGGTGTAGGAATAAGAAATGCATTTCCATGGTCTGCTAAGCAGAAGCATAAGATCTCAACTGCAGGGGTTGCACCACATGTCAATACTATTTGTGATGGATTAAAAGATACCGATTTTCCCATAACCTGGGTCATGAATCCTGACATAGACTGCACAATCAATGATACACATAATTAACCAAGTAAAAAATACATCAACAATATCCCAACCAGTTGAGCATGGAAAGAATCATTTCTAGTCTTCTAGACCCTTGAAGGACGTACGGATTATGGAAGCTCCTAAAGCTAAGTACCTGAAAAAGTTTTAGTTCTCAGGATCCGATTAAGTTGATTTCACCTTTTCTAGCGCAAAACTTCACAATTATATTTTACCTTTTGTTATCAAGCAAGCCCTTCAGGTCAACTTGGTTTAACCATAATTCGTTACGAATTGAGAATAAAATATTTTACTAGCAGAATTCATTCTCTTTTTAAATATAGAGATGAGTTCTGTTAAATTAGTGTTTAAACACTTGCAGGTATCAAACAATGATTTCCAGATGGTGAAATACATTGGAAATCGACATCAGTAAAATATGCCAAGAATATGAAGGATAAGGACGTCTATCATACCACTTTCAGTCGTATCAATCCATCGAATGGCTGGTATGCCGCCATGCCGCTAATATCCAAATTGCCACCTTCGATTCCAATTAAGGAATCGGTAAAATTCTCAGAAACCCATTTCTCAATCAAATCAAAACAAAGCTACGTACACCAAAAGCCACCCAAATTAACATAATAACTCATGGAAACTTAAAAATAAAATAAAAAATTCGTTTATAAAACACAAGCTAAGAACCATTGAACTAACCTTATTCTCGGCTAAACCGAGATTAATAACCCCGTTTGGATTACCCAACCTATCATAAGGATCCTTCGCAGCCTTTTCCAACCCAATATAATATGGCGAATCACTTGGTTTCGCAATCGAACTGACCCTGGAAGAGGCCCCAACCTGGTCTATGGACCCCCGACTCGATAAATTGGACCGAGAAGACGTTCTTTGAAGCTCGTCAAGGTTAGGGGAGGACAGGGACGGGGATGGAGGGTTCGATGGGGGTCTGTCAGAACGATGTCGTTTGAGGTAGAACTGAAGGAAGTAATAAAGAGCGCAGGGGATAAGAGAGCCCAATATGAGGCCTCCTCTGCCTTGGACAACGCCTTGAAGAGGCACTATCAACCTCATGACGGTGGTACGTCGGGTTTCGGATATGTGTGTTAACGGTTTCTTCTTCGTGGGTTTGGGTTTTGTATTCAGCGGGAGCAGCCGCCGTACTTTTAATTTTTACTGAAGCTGGGAAAACCGGGTGCTTTTCTTAACGTAAATGGACGGGTCTTATTCTTAGAGCGTTTAAGTTTACTAATTACTATGATGCCATCGCTAACTTCTTCTTTAATTTACCACCTGATGCCGTAATTCTTTTTTTTTCACTTATAGGAAAGTGACGATTTGGTATTATAATAATTTAAATTTTTTATTTTTTATTTTTTTAAATGATTTTTTAATAAGATATTTTTTTATTTTTTAAAATAATTATTATTAAAATAGAGATTATTTATAAATCTATAAAAATAATATTTTTGAAATAGGTTTTTAATTTTTGATTTTTTTGATTTTATCAAAAAAAAAAATTTATAAAATAAATCAAATCTTACTATTTTTGTATTTGTAATTATTTGAACAAGATAATTAAAAATATAAAATTTATAAATAACAACTAATATATTTCTTTATTTTTAAATTTTAAAAAAATCAAAAAAATAAAAGTATAACCAAATAACTCGGACTGTTTTTAAATTTTTCCTGAAAATCACTAAATAAATACCATTAACAAATATATTGGTTTTTATTTATAAAAAAAATCATAAATCATAAAATCAATCATTTAATTATAAATTATAAATCATAAAATATAGAGAATTTAGTATCGTAAAAATGTAAATTATTATTATTATATAAATATTTTATTAATAATAATTAAAAAGTATAATTAATACTAAACATAAAATACATATTTCATATATTTTATTGTGATAATATATTATTAACTAATATAAAATGTAAAATTAGTGTAATTATTTATTAAAGAGCATTTTTTTATGCAAAAAGTTGTGATACTATCATAATTGATATTTCAAATAATTATTAATGAAGTTGTATAACTTATTTTTTTAATCTATAATTAATCATTACATCAATTGTTAAAAATCTTTTTTTTAAACACCTAGTTATTAAGTTAGGATCTAGTTATTTTTTTTTAATATTTATACCTATACATATGAATTCATAAAAAATGCATTAATTTTTTAAATAATTTTCAAACATATAAAAATAATTGTATTTTTAAACCAAAATATATTATACCTTAAATAATACTTTTCTTTAATACTGATAAATGAAAAACACTTTATCCAACCGTTATTTTTTATTATTAAATATATTTATTATTATAATTGTTATAATGCAATAATATATAATAAAAATAACGGTGAATAATATTTAAATTATAATTTTTATAATTTATGAAATATTACAATTTTTCTTTCCCGATTCATATAAATAAATAATAAAAAATTTATAATAACTAAATTTAAATATATAAACTAAATATTTAATAATAATTTTTCAATTATTAAACACATAATAAATTATGAAAAGATTAAATATGTGTTTTTAAAATTAAACCATAATAATTAATATAATATAAATATGTGACATAAAATAAGTTAGGATAAATATTATATGTTATATTATTAAAAAAAATATGCTAAAAATAAATTAAATTTATTATTAATGAATATTTTATCTTAAATTATAAACCATAGATATTAAATATATTATTAATATTTTATATTATTATATAATTTTAAATAATATATTAAAATTTATATTAAAATTATATACTTCTTATTAATAATAATTTTTTAAAATTAAACTAATCATGCTATTATGTATACTTAAATTTTTGATACATTTTATATATATTAATCACATATTTTATTAACTATTATTTAGAAAAAAAAATTATACTATGAAAGTCCTAGTCTCACACTATTAATAGTGGTATAAATGTACAGTAACTTTTTTTTATTTTATAATTATGTTATTTTTTAATAAATTTATATAGTTAATAAAGAATTTGATGATAAATTTTTAAAATTTTATAATAGATTATATCAATAATAATAAATTTATAACATTAATATTATTTTTTAATTGATAAAGTCAAAAGATATATCTGTAATTTTTAAAATAATCGAAAATATGTTTATAAATATATTTTAAATAAAATTTAATATAATTATTCAAAATATTATTTATATAATTATATATATATATATATATATATGAAAACATTATTAATTTTAATTAAATATAATTATAATATTATAATAATTATCTCCTATGCTTCATTAATTATAATTATTTAAAAAATATATCAAATTTTTAAAATAATTATAATTTCAATTATCAACTTTAAAATAAACAGGCCAATCTTACTTGTTATCGGTACACATATTAAAAAAAACGATGAATAAATATTTATTAAATAATAGCATCCACCCGATGGTTCCCAAGATAAAAAGAAAAAAACCAATAGAAAAAGGCATACACGCCTCGAATAAAGATAGATAGTACAACTATGACGGCCGCGATGAAAGGTAGGCGAGGTTACAGCCAAAAATATCAGCACTAGAATTCATAATTGATATCCATTCATCTTTAAATAGGTAAAGGATAAGATAATAAATAAAGAAAAACATAAAAAATTAATTCGTTATATTTAATAAATTATAAAAATTACATTATTATACTACTTACCAGATCCAATACCCTAAAAAAAAAACGTGGTTTAGAATCTTGTGACTTGTGAATGCATATTTTAATCGTTGAGACTTTAACATCTTTAATCTACATTTACGGTTTTGTCTTTGTTTTCTAAATTCATACAAATTGGTACACAAAGAAAATGTCTATAAAAACCTGTGATATTTTGTTGGGAAATCAAAATAAAATTGAAGTTCACTGCACAAAGCCACTGAAATTGTGTGTTAATTTGATATTGTAGTAATGGATGCACCAAAATTTACTGTCAACTATGACGTTGTTCAGGCGTATCAACGAGACAGTTACAAGAATTTCATCGAGAAGGTGGTTCAACAGCTCCAACAAAATAACTTGATACTCCGACGCATACGAGACATGTCCTCTGTGCTTCTCCCGGAGAGTGGGGCTATTAATTGGTTCCATATCGAACTACGAAATGGATTAGCGGCACAGACGATTACGCTCCGGATTAAAGCTTCTAATCTCTATACGTTGGCTTATAGATCCAGCAACAATAACACTTGGTTTCAGCTCAATGGCCTAAATATTCCAAATGCTGTGACACTTCCATTCAGCGAGGTGTATGGTGACAAGATTTTAGAAGAAATGTTAATAGGTCGTGAGCAACTCACTGGTGCTGTAAGCTTCTTGTCTTCTACTAACTCCCAGAGTGATATGAGTTTGGTAGAAAAGTGGTTCAAGCTATTATGGGTTATGATATCTGAAGCAACTAGATTTCGCAGCATTCTGACCTTGACGACAAAATGGCTCGAAGATACAGACGGAAAGAGTGGCAAACTTGATACGGTATCTCTAAAGCGCATTCACTGCTGGTCAGATTTGTCTGCAGAAGTGCTCAAATGCGAGGCTATTGGAGGAAGGCTCTTTGATCCCGACAACAAGCTTCCAAAAGATGCAATCAATATTCATTCATTTGAAGAAGCAATCAATGAACTTCGTGTGCTGAAGTACTTCAAAGTTTCACCAACAAAAGTTTCTCCGCTACAATTTGTCAGGCAATTATTGGCAGGTGTTGGCGAAGCTGAGCTTTATGAAGAAGGGCAGATCTTGTTGGAGGTGTTCGATGTGGTACTCAATACCCCTAATAATAACAATGCTGAGATTTATGGCACCATTAGCGTCACTGATGGATTGGGTTGTCAGTACATTTACAATTGCTCCTCTGAGATTGACAAGTACTTGCAGCACCTTGGAAACGAGTCATCACCATCATGTATTAGTCTTAGACTCAGTGGCCCTACCCGTCCCATATCAGCTTATGGTCACTTCTCTATTAGCTTCGATCTCATCAGCAAGGGAAAAACCAAGGAGATGGAGGTGGAGGGTACCTTCAACTGGAGTTCTTTTGCATCAAACATAGAGTATGACTCTCCAATGTCAGCTGAGATAATCTCCACAGGCAATACTAATAATCATATGCTAATTAACTATGCTGTGGTGACAAATGCAGTGCCAGCCACCGTGAAGCTTGAGCTCTTAAGTGGATATTATTGTATTTATGGCAAGGTGGACAATACTATTAATATACATGGAATTGTATATGCCAGGACTTATCTCGGTTCTGTACTCCTTTTTCATAGATCACCAGCTGAGGCATCCACAGTAAAAGTGGGGGAACCAATTCCACTAGACAGGTCTATTGTAGTTGTACCCTTGGGCTGCGATGTCACCATTGATGCAACTCTATTTTATGATAAAGATAAACTGGCCAATAAGGATACTACTACTCAACTTGTTCAGATTGTTAATGACTCTGCTAAATTTTATGCTCAAGGCTCCGGCACTTCTGGTAATAACCTACAAGGGGAAGGCTCTCATGGTCAAGTTAAAGTCAACATTGAATGGAACGTTTATAATTAAGCATGTCATTGATTATTTGTGTGTCTGCAACTCTGCACGTGTACATGTGAGAAATAAAAGTGAGTTGTGTGTATTATGTAAGTAAGGAATAAATTAATCCGGTGAACTTATCAGTTCCCAATTCCGGAACCTAGTAATGGTTTTTACATAGCTAAGTAGTTTGTACCCTTTTTATTTATAACTACTGGTATGCATTTGAATGCACTACTGGTTTCAATAAAAGTGATTATATATTGACAACCAACATCTTATTATTTTTTAGTGCACGTGTATATCAGTTCCCATTTGAAGCATTGCTAATTACAAGTGATATCATGGAGAATCAATTGCAAATCAGGTAAAAAAAAAATAAACATGTTTTTAACATTTATAGAAGTGCTTTTAATTGTTGGGCAAATATTTTTTAAAAGTGATTTCAATTAAAAAGATATTACGTGCAATATTAATGAATTTTATAATTGAATTTAAAAAGAGAAAGATTAAAGTTTTGTTTAAACATTTATTATTAAAACCAACCCATATTTCCCGAGAAGCGTTTTTGCAAGAAGTAAAGCGGGCTTACTAAGATTCATGATCCTGAGGAAATAAAAGAGAAATAAATTTACTAAGACCCAGAAAATTAAGAGTTAAATTTGCATTTATGAGAAATTACAGAACACCACGTCAAGTTTAGCAAATCAAAAACTTGCGCACATAAGATGTTGGTTTTCAATATTAATTTCAGAGCGACAATCATAAAAAGTTCTGTTGATGACCCTTTTTTGAAGTTTTAGGGTGAATATGTCAGCATCATTGCATCAATATTTGATGTTAAAAAGAATTGGGATCTGAATCTAATAAAAAAACAAAATAACTATAATAGGACTTCGATACGTGTTATGTCAAATGAAGAAATATAACAAACTTAGATTTCATGTTTGAATTGCAAACGGCAGAAATGTTAATTGAGTAGCTAGATTTACCAATTGAATTTGTAAGGAAATGTGAAGCTTAAAAAAATGAATATGCATCCGACAAAACTAATACATAAATGGTAGTTCATTTATATAACATAAAAAGAAAAAGAATGCCACCAACTCCATGCAATGAGATGACAAATTAATGGAAAAGTGAAAGACCGACAACCTTCACTACCTGAACTTTTTCCAAGCATGAATATTTAGACTCTTTCTTCATGAAATACCTATATCCAAGTGATATACCATAAACATAGGTGTGCGTAGTCAATCACTTCCTCTTTATTCTCCTATCATGCACTCTGACTATGTCAAAGGACTTCTCAACTCTTTCTTCAACTTGTTAATCTTGTCAATATTTTAACTTACAATTAACATGTCATCGACATAAAACAAAAGAATAATAAAATGATCATCAGAGAATTTCTTGATGAAGACGCAATAATCAATCGTCGTTCTATTGTATTCATTTTTCTCCATGAATGAGTCAAACTTTTATACCACTACTTTGGGGCTTGTTGCAGACCGTACAAGCTCTTCTTTAGTCTGCATACTAATTTCTCTTTTCTTTTCACTTGGAAACCTTCAGGCTACTCCATATAGATTTCTTCATCAAGATCACCATGTAAGAATGCATTCTTTGCGTCAAGTTGTTCAACCTCCAAATTAAGGCTAGCTGTCATACCAAGAATAACTCAGATTAAAGACATTTTAACTACTGGTGAGAATATTTCATCGAAGTCAACGCCCTTCTTCTGCTCGAATCCTTTCACAACCAATCTTGCTTTGTAACGTGGTTGCGAGCTGCCTTCCTCACTTTTGATTTTGTACACCCACTTGTTCTTGAGAGTTTTTCTTCCCTGTGGTAGTTTCATCAGGTCCAATGTGTGGTTCTCATGCAGAGATTTCATTTCTTCCTGTATGACTTTTAACTACTAAGTCTTATGATGATCAGTGATAGCTTCATCATAACTCTCTGGTTCTCCTCCTTCAGTGAGCATCACATACTTGTTAGGAGAATATATACGACTTGGTTGTCGTACTCGAGTGGATCTCTTTGTCTATACTTCTGGTTGGACTTGTTCAGAAACTTGTTCTGATTTTGAACTGCCAATTGGTGGATTAACATCATTAGTGTCTGGTGTAACTCCCCCGTCATCAGGATTTATTGGTGGGGAGACTGGGTCCAAATTAACTGGAATTTTCATCTGACTGTGGTTTCTCGGATTTCTCAAAATCCTCGATTGTTGGGTCTTCAAGAAACATCGTGTCTTTGCTTCTGACAATCCCTTTGCTAATAGTATCCCAAAGTCTGTAGCCAAATTCTTCATGGGTATATCCCATAAAGATATACTAATTCACTTTTCCATCCAACTTAGACTGTTCACTTCTTGGGATGTGAACAAATGCTCTACAACCAAATACTTTCAAGTGTTTGTAAGAAACGTATTTTCCCGTCCAAACTATTTCCGGTACATCGTAGTTTAGTGGAACTGATGGAGAAAGGTTGATTAAGTCGATTGTTGTCCTCATTGCCTCCCCCCAAAAGAAGTTTGGCAGTTTTGCATTTGAGAGCATACATCTGACTCTTTCACAAATGGTTATGTTCATCATCTCAGTGACACCGTTATGTTGAGGTGTCTTTGGGACTGATTTTTTCAACCTGATGCCGAAACTTTTGCAATACTCCTCGAATGGTCCACGATACTCACCACCATTATCTGCACGTACACACTTCAAATGTCTACCAATTTCTCTCTCCATTTTTACATGAAACTGCTTGAAAACTTCATACAGTTGATCTTTAGTTTTCAAAGCAAAAGTTCATACTTTTCTAGAATATTCATCAATAAAGGTCACAAAAATAGTGAACACTTCCTAGTGACTTACAACTCATTATACAAACATCTGTGTATTAAATCTGGTGAATTGGGCTAGAGGTTGTTATAAGTCGTGTGAAATATTGCGTTATATAAGGATATAACTCATCCAATCGTATGGAATTGTAACAACATTTGGTGACTGAATATGTAAATGCCATATTCTCTAAGTAGAGGGAAAGTTGTTATAACAAAAACATTTTTTTTCGCCTTATCGTCTCTCGTCGAGAGGTATCGAAAGAAAGAAATAGGAAAGAACCTACCACAAAACTCTACTACTCCTTTTCTTAACAAGTATTTGCCTCTAAATTAACACCATGATGTAAGAAAATAACTCAAAAAGAGTGATAGAAATTGTAAAGTGTTGGGAAAAAATAGATGGTTGTAAAGAAATAAATTTCACACACTTAAGATAATTTCCCAAATCAAAATAGAACAAAAATAACACCAAGATTTTAGCGTGAAAAAACCTTTCAAAAATCAAAATAACAACCACGGGACCCATAGGCCACTTAAACTTCCACTATAATAAGATGAGATTACACACTTCATCTTTAGCTGAATCTCTCACAAAAATATAATAAATATGTATCTTCAATTTGTGGGTAAAACTTCACAAATTAACTCTCTTAATTTTTCCTCTCAAAAACTCTTTGTTTTCTTTTCTTTTCTTTCGCTTCTAATATGTGAATTGAGATTAAGTGTAAGACCTTTTATAAAAGGAAATGAATCCTTCACACACCTAACATTTTTTGACCTTTTCTTTTCTTTTTTGTCTTTCCGCACCACCCTTCAATTTGTTGGACCACGTAGTTGGACCAACATAAAGTTACTAAAGCTAGCTTGAATTTCAACCCAGAAAATAACTTCAAAACGAAAAGCTATGATGCCGAGGACTACAATTCACTATAACAGTACAAAATATTAAGGACTTTGACGGTGTTCCAATGCAACCAAAACTTACAAACCATGACAGTGGTCCGCCCTTTTTCACTATTTTAGTAGATTCTGAATGGAAAAATACAAAATCGAAGGGTATGATATAGCGTCATCAAATCTAACAAAACACACTGAGCATCAGAACTATTCTCCTACTTAAGGGGCTGCTCCTTTTGTCCGTTGTCAATAACAACTTTTGCGCAGTTACTGGTCGTCTTATTAGCACTGTAAGATTTAGAGACAGGCATATGAAGAAGAGAGATTGAGACACGTTCCACCTCATGCATTGTCGGTCTCTCAAAATCATTTAGCTTTGTGCACAATAGAGCTAGTTGGAATGTCTTTTTGACATGCATGTGATAAATCTATGCAAGTAACAGAAACCTCCGGTTCAACAGCTTTCATAATACTATTATTACCAGCATTGGACAGTATCTGAGACAATGAATCGATTCTGTTTAAACACATTGTCCATGCATATGCATGTAAATATGTGATTATTAAAGTATGATGAAGTAAACTAAGACTGAACACCAAATGTCTATTCATTAAGCCTTATAGAGAATTTAACCATAAAAAAAGGTTTAGTTTATCATATTAATTATGATTATTAAACATTGGAAGATTGACAGAAATACCAGTTGATGCAAGTTAGACTTGTTGTCTACAAGTTTCTTCCCCATCAATAGCTCCAGAAGCAAAATGCCAAAACTCTATGCATCAGATTTTTCATTGAGTGGAGAAGTCAGAGCATATTCTGGATCAATATAACCTACAGTTCCCAGACTATACGTTGAAGCATGAGTTTTTGCAGTAGGGATGCTCTTGGCAATCCCAAAATCAGAAAGATGTGCTTCAAAATTCTCATCCAACAGGATGTTCGAGGACTTGACATCCCTGTGAATTATACGAGGGTTACAGACATGGTGAAGGTAAGCAAGTCCTTGGGCAGCACCAACTGAATCTGCAGCCAGCACCAACTTCCATCTTCAGCCGTGTTTCCCAATCAAGTTTGACCTCTGTAGAGGATCCTGTAATTGTGTCACCCCTTAAAAGTTAACTAGTATCCGGTTAAATGATGTTTGCAATTAGCATTAGTGTTGAAGTATCTCTTTGAGTTAGTTAGCAGAGGTCCACGCGTAAAGCATTTACTTGTAATGAGATGTTATAAACAGGTTGCTCAACTCTTACTTTCTGTATTAGAAAATATTCACATGAAATAATATATTCAAGAATCCATTTTCTTCTCTTCTTCTTTCTGTCATCTATCTACTGCTTGGTTTCTAAATGGTATCAAAACTATAAAAGCTAACTAGCAATGACGATTTTTGAAAGAGGTTCTGGGTCTAATGGAAGTAAAAATCAAGAAGTTGCAGATGATAGTCAAGATGCATCTCGTGTAAATCAAGATTCTATTCAAAATCATAACCAAGGTTCTACTGATGTATTTGGTCCATTTGCGCAAGGAATTTCTGCGAGTCTTCCAACAAATGTCATACTTTCTGTGAAGCTTGTTGAAGACAATTACTTAATTTGGAGAGAGATGGAAAGCTACATAATAGTTTACGGTTTGGAGCATTTGATTTGTGAAACTATAAAGATTCCTCCAAGATTTGTCAACAATGTGTTGAACCCTTCTTTTGTCAACTAGAATTGCCAGAACTCTTTGTAAAAGAGTTGGATTTTCAGTTCTGTGTCAAAGAGTAAGAGCACTCATGTGACTCAAAAACTCACTACATTAGATTAGTGGAGAAAGAGTTGGAACAAATGTTTCACTCTGGATCTCAATTGCAAAATTTGAGTAAAGATGGCTTGACAGTTTCTCAATATATTGGTAAAGCAAAGAACATTTCGGATCATCTTGGAGCTGTTGGTGAGCCTGTTGAATCTAAAGATTTGCTCTTATATGTTCTTGCTGGTCTTGGCCCCAATTACAACTCGTTTGTTGCTTCAATAAACATGAGAGAAACAAGACCTATAATAGGTATATGCCAATAAGCTATGTGTAGACAATAAGGTTTTTATTGAATTTCACTCATCTCGCTTTTATGTTAAGGATCTTGCTACAGTTCTTCAAGGTAAAAGTAAGAAGGGGTTTTACAAGATTCATGGAGTTGTCAAGAATGAAAGCTGTCCCAGTTTAGTAATGTCCAAGATGAAGAAATCAATGTTTGAAGAAATAATCAGAAGAAGAAATAAACGTTTCATTCATATAATTTCTTGATTTGTATCGGATATTTACATTGTTTATATAGACAAATACTAATTACTATTTCACCAACCACCATGATTGAATTGTATGATTTACAGCTTGATTGATAGGCGCCGTGTATATTGGAAAAAATGTTTGGCGTCGGTGCAGTGATTGTTGAATTGTGTTTGCAGTGTTTGTTGAATTCAACACTCCCCCTCAAGTTGGTGCATAGATGTCTTTCATGCCCAACTTGACTGAAACTTCTGTGAATACTCGATATGAGACTGCTTTAGTGAGGATGTCAGCCAATTGATCTTCTGACTTAATTTTTGGCAATTCCAATGAATTTTCTTCTAACTTTTCTTTAATAAAAAATCTGTCAACTTCAACATGCTTTGTACGATCGTGTTGAACTGGATTATGCGCAATATCACATGCTGCTTTATTGTCACAAAATAACTTAATTGATTCTTTCGCAGGATATGTCAAATCTTTTAAGAGAGATTGTAACCACAAGGCCTCACAAAGCCCAAGTGCCATTCCTCTGTATTCAGCCTCTGCGCTTGAACGGGCCACAACATGTTGTTTCTTACTTCTCCATGTTACAAGATTTCCCCCTACAAAAGTGAAGTAACCTGATGTAGATCGTCTATCATTTATTGATCCAGCCCAATCAGCATCAGTATATACTTCAATTCTAGAAAACTCTGAGTTCTTAGTGAACAATACTCCTTTTCCAGGAGCAGACTTTAAATATCTCAAAATACGAATAACTGCATTCATATGTTGTTCTCCAGGATTATGCATAAATTGGCTGACAATACTTAAAGCATAGGCAAGGTCTGGTCTTGTGTGTGCCAAATACATCAACCTTCCAACAAGCCTTTGGTATCTTTCTTTATTTGTTGGAACTTGATCAACCTTGATACATAACTTCAATCCTTCCTCTACTGGTGTATTAGCTGGTTGACATGCTGACATACCGGTTTCTTTTAATAAATTTAAGGCATACTTTCTTTGAGATAAGAAGATTCCTTCTGTTGATCGAGAAACCTCAATCCCAAGAAAATATTTTAAGGAACCAAGGTCTTTCATTTCAAATTCTTTGGACAAGTAAGTTTGTAGCGCTTTCCTTTCTTCAAGATCATTTCTTGTTACTATCATATCATCAACATATACAATAAGTGCAGTGATCTTACCATACCCTTTTTTTAGAAATAAAGTATGGTCTGAATTGCTTTGATTGTAGCCAAATGCATTCATTGACCTTGTGAACCTGCCAAACCATGCTCTTGGGGATTGTTTCAATCCATACAGTGATTTTTTTAATTTGCACACCTTTTCTCCATGGATTGTGGATTTCTTGATTCCTGGTGGTAAATCCATGTAGACTTCTTCAATTAAATCTCCATGTAGAAAGGCATTTTTTACATCAAACTGATATAATGGCCAATCTAAATTTGCAGCTAGAGATACCAAGACCCGAACAGTGTTAATTTTGGCTACAGGTGCAAATGTTTCTGTATAGTCGATCCCATATGTTTGAGTGTATCCTTTTGCCACCAATCTTGCTTTATATCGTTCAATTGTACCATCTGCTTGATATTTTACTGAAAAAATCCATCGACATCCAACAATTTTCTTTGTTGGTGGACGATCGACAAGCTCCCAAGTTCTATTTATTTCTAAAGATCTTAGTTCTTCATTCATAGCATCTTTCCATTTTTTGTCAGCTAAAGCTTCCTGCACACTGTTAGGAATAGATACAGCAGATAATTGATTCACAAATGATACGTTTGATTTTGACAAACGATGTTTAGACATATAGTTACTCATGGGATATTTGACTTTACTAGAAATCTCAGGTTCATACATGGCTTTAGGAATACCTCTGTTAGGACGTGATGGAAGTATTTTTCTGGTTGGTTCAATAGTTGGAACATCCTCTGCAAACGATTGGTTAGGTATATCAGCAGCTTGTGGAGAAGGAATCTCGTACTCATTTAGTGGTAGTAAGGAACTTCCTTGATGATCTTGAAGTTGATGAGGACTTGATTCCATTTCCCTTGAGTCTTTTCTATATTGAGGGTTATTACCATCTGAATTCAAGTTATTTGTATTTTCCTCACATATAATTTGTCTTTCTTCATAAGGAAGCAATTTATATGTAAGGGTCTGAATTTCAGCATGGTTGTACTCCCCCTGAAATTCAGGTGTAGAGGAGAAATACATTGTATCTTCATGAAAAATAACATCCATAGTAGTAATCATTTGTTTTGTAGGAGGATGATAACACCGATACCCTTTTTGTTGTATGGCATATCCCATAAAAACACAACGTATTGCTCGTGGATCCAACTTGCTACGTTGTTGTTTATGTAGGTGTACAAATGCCACACAACCAAAGACACGAGGAGGTAAATTGGGAACATTTGGTGCAACAATTGCTTCAGTGATGGCTTGTAGTGGTGTTTGGAAGTTAATGGGACTGGAAGGTACCCGATTGATTAAATATGCAGCAGAAGTAATTGCTTCTCCCCAATAAGATAATGACATATTAGCTTCAATCAATGAGGCACGGACAACTTCCAACAAGTGTCGATTTTTTCTTTCTACAACTCCATTTTGTTGAGGTGTATCAACACAAGTAGTTTGATGAATAATGCCTTCTGATTGAAGATATTCTTGAAGCTCAGAACTTTTATATTCTCCTCCATTGTCACTTCTTAGAACTTGGATCTGTGTTTTATATTGAGTACGAACCATTTTATGAAATTTTCTAAATAAGAAGTTTACCTCACTTTTAGATTTCATTAAACAGACCCAAGTCATTCTACTAAAATCATCAATAAATGTAACAAACCAACGTGATCCTCCCAACGTAGAGACTTTGGAAGGACCCCATACATCAGAATGTATAACCATAAACGGAGATGGACTTTTATTTAAGGTTACAGGAAATGAGGAACGATGACTTTTTGCTAGTTCACAGACATCACACTTTAAAGTAGAAAGATCTAAGCTCAAAAATAAACTTGGAAATAATTTTTTCAAATATCCAAAAGAAGCATGACCCAATCTCCTATGCCATAGCCATATATTTGATTCATCCTTGTTAGATCCAGTTGCTACCAATGCATGATTTGTTGAATCCAAGTCCAAATAATACAGGTTTCCTCGCTTAACACCACGACCAATCGTTTGCTTTGTTTGAATGTCCTTGAACACACAAAAGTCAGGCCAAAAAATAACAAAACAAGATAAAGCAGTGGTTATTTGAGAAATAGATATAAGGTTATACTCTAAAGAGGGAACAACTAGTACTGAGTCTAAATTCAAAGTACTAGTGAGAGACAAAGATCTTTCCCCAATGACTGGGGTTGTGTTACCATTGGCAGTGCAAACAGTTTTGTGTGAGGATGGTTTTGAGATTTGTCTAGAATCGAATGTCATATGATCAGTTGCACCTGAATCAATTATCCATGTATTATTAAAAACAGGAGAAAAAACTTTAAGCATCTTACCAACATGTGCTGAGGAGGTTGCAACATGATCCTTTGTTGTTTCAGCAATGGTGGTAGTAGATATCTGTCGTGGATTTTTCTTTCGAGAGTCACGGTTGTGATCCCACCAGTCAGGATATCCCACCAGTTCAAAACATCGTTCTTTTGTATGACCCTTTTGATGACAATGGGTACATTTAAATGATGATTTATCAGTCACCTTTCGTTCTTGCTGATTGGAAAAAGAACGATTTTTAGATATCATGGCGGAAGCGTCAACATCTCTAGATTTTTCCTTCAATGAGATTCGACGTACTACCTCCCGTCGAATCAAGGAATAACAACCTTCTAAATCTGGGATAGTTTCTTTTCGCAAAATTTCCCCACGAACCTGCTCACACTCATCATCTAATCCAGCAAGGAAAATATGTATCCTTAGTCTTTCAACAGACTCTTGATATGATATTAGATCATGAGGGTCTTTCATGACCACCTTATCACGATGGTCTAGCTCTTGGAAAATTTCAGTTAACTCTCCATAATACTCTGAAAGTGATTTTCCATTTTGTCTAGAAGTAAAGGCTTTTTGGTTTAAGACAAATACCTGTAATTCATCACTTCCATCATAGAATGCTTTCGCCAAAGCACCCCAAATTTCAAGAGCAGTAGGTATGCGTAAATATCGCTTCATGATTTCTGGACTCATTGACATAAGTAGCCATCTCTTCACTTTTTGATTTTCTGCATACCACTTGTTATAATTGTTTGATGTTTTTTCGGGTTGCAAATTTTTGTCATGAATGTAAGAGAGTTTTTCTCTCTCTGCAATATGCATTTCTATTATTTGAGACCAAACATCATAATTAGTCTCATTAAGAACAATTCCAGCATTAAACACACCTTCAGACTGAACAGATTGTACAACAACTGGATTTGATTGCTCCATAGGTAATGAAATTATACCCTCTGTCATGATATTATGGTAACCAAACTAGAAAATGGTGTAATAATTTTAGGACTAATTTTTTTTTTTTTTTTTGTGTTTTTAATATATATTTATACTAAACCGGATAAAAACCATAAAACCGGTTCAAATTTGGTTTTAAAAACTTGAAAAAATGAACCGGACGGGTGTTAGGAATCCAGAACCGGAAAAAGAACCGGGTTTAGACCTTTAAAATAGACCGAACCGGCCAAAAATATGGAAACTGTGTAAAACCGAGAAAACCGGGTTCAACCGAACCGCTGGCCGGACCAACCTGAGCCGAACCGAGGTGACCTGAGCCGAGCCAAGGCACGGACCGGCTACGCCCTCGAGCCGGACCGAGCCGCGCTGCGCCGAGCCGGACCGGCCGAACCGAACCGAACCGGACGACACGTCATCATCTTCAACCTCCAGACGGCGCGTGGGGCGCGTGGGACGCGTGGGAAATTTTCCCTCCACTTCAGGTGGCGCGTGAGGGCGCGTGGGGGGTTTTTCTCCTAATCTATTTTTACCAAAATGTTCAGAATTATGTTTAGAGTAATCTGGTAAAATTAGGTGGGAGAAATACTGCTTAAAAATTGATGTTTGTAATTAATATTTGTAAGGGTGTTTGAATGAAAAAAAATTTCACGAGAAAAAAATATTTTCAGAGAAAGAAATCTCTGTTTTAGAGAACAAGAGTTTCAAATTTGTATAAAGCAACGACTTGGCTTTGATACCATGAAGAAATCAATGTTTGAAAAAATAATCAGAAGAAGAAATAAACGTTTCATTCATATAATTTCTTGATTTGTATCGGATATTTACATTGTTTATATAGACAAATACTAATTACTATTTCACCAACCACCATGATTGAATTGTATGATTTACAGCTTGATTGGTAGGCGCCGTGTATATTGGAAAAAATGTTTGGCGTCGGTGCAGTGATTGTTGAATTGTGTTTGCAGTGTTTGTTGAATTCAACACAAGATTAGGCTTGTTAATGGTTTTCATGCCTCATTGCATCAATGGTATGAACGCATGGGTCATCCTTCCTTTGCCACAGTTCAAAAGGCCCTTAAGCAAAGTCATATTCCAGTAGTTAGTCTGAATAAAAAAAGTTTGTTTTGTATACAATGTGATAGAGCTAAGTCTTATAAACTAACGTTTGTAGTTAGTCATGCTAAAGCTGAAAAGCCCTTTCATTTGTTGTATCTGGATCTTTGGGTGTCTCCTAAAGAGGCATGTACCAATGATAGATATTTTTTATCAATTGTTGATGATAATAGTATATTTGTATGGATTTTCTTTTTGAAACTCAAGAGCCAAGTTATTTCCATCTTTCTTCAATTTAAACAAATGGTTGAGAGGTAATTTAGGGTCAATATTAAAAGTAAACAAACAAACGGTGGGACTGAATCTAAGCCTATGATTTTCATCCTTGAACAAGAGGGTGTGTTGCATCGTTGTACTTGTCCTTATACAAGTCAGCAAAACAGAGCCATTGAATGTAGGCATCGTAAAATTGTTGAAAGAGGGCTTGCAATGCTGTCTACTGCATCCATACCTGTGAAATTTTAGCCATATGTATTTAAGCCAACAGTTTTCATGCTCAATCGACTTCCAACCAAAATTCTTGGTGGTAAGTCACCTTTTGAAGCCTTATATGGTAAAAAACCTTGCTATATAAATTATAAAGTGTTTGGTTGTTTATATTTTTCATGTTTAAGAGTTTACAATAAAGATAAACTAGAATCCAGATATATTGAATGTGTATTTTTAGAATATGCTTCAAAACAAGAGGGTTTTATTTGCTATGATATGGCTAGGGATAAGTTAAATATTGATAGACATGTCCTTTTAGAAAGCATGTTTTTCTAATTGCATACAAGCTCAGTCAAACACTAAATCAGAAGATGTTGCCTCTTTTCTTGCTCCTAGAGCTCTTAACTTTGTTCATCCAGCTCTTGTGACAACCACTATTTCTCTTGACATATCTCGTGATAGTCATTTACCTTTTTCTTCTCAGCGTGGGCTGTGAGATATTTTTTTTCCAATGATAATAACTTGTCCTCTAGTATGTATAATATGTATAAATCATCTTCAGTATCTGCAAGTCAGTCTGAATCAATTGGACTACCTATTATAGCTGCTTCTACATCACTTATTTTATCCAATGGACATTTCACAACTTCATATGATTTATCTATCAATCTTAACGAACCAGTAACTGAGTCATTATCTCTATTACCTAATAAACCTTTAGCTATGGTTCCGGTCTCATCTTCTGTCCATTGTGTCGTTCATATTTTATCTTATCTTACAAATAATCTCCAATTCACATTGACCTACCCATCTTAGTTGCCCTTCGTTCCTTGCCAAATGACCATCCTATGACTACCAAAGCTAAAGCTGGCATCCATAAGCTCGAAGCTTACACATCTCTTGTCATACTGTCGAAAGAGGCTTTGTTAGTCCTTGAGTGGAAAGCATCAATGCAAAGGGAACTTGCTATTCTTGCTAACATGCGAGTTATTGTCTAAACTAGCAGACTATAAACCTATTCCCTGTAAAGGGGTGTTTAAAGTCAAGTTGCTGAAAAATTATTCCCTTGATAAATATAAATGAAGGGTTGTTGTTAAGGGAGTTTTGCAACAAGAAGGTGTGGATTATTTTGATACTTTTAACGCAACTGTTAAATCTACAACAATGTGTATTGTCATTATAATTGCCTTGTTTAGAGGATGGGAATTGAAGTAATTGAATGTAAACAATGCATTCATAAATGATGATCCCGACGAGGATGTATATATGCTTCAGCCTCTTGGTTTTGAAAGTTTAAATTCAAACATAGTTTGTAAATTGAAGAAAGTAATTGTCAAAATATATTTTTCTGTTTTATTTTTTCTGTACAAGAGTATAGTATTTGTATACTAAGAAAATGAAAAGAAAAGAAATTAAAACATTATTATTTGCCACTATCATTCTTGTATGTCATATTGATGCTTGTTATCTGCCACATATTACTGCATTGTTGTCTGCCACATTACTCACACATGCCAACACTCACCCTCAAGGTGGTGCATATATGTCTCTTATGCTTAACTTGTCAAATGAGTTGTAGAAATTCTTTGCAAACATAGATTTTGTGAGTATATCAGCCAATTGATCTTATGATTTAACAAATGGAAGTTGAATAATTTTTTCTTCAAGATTTTGTTTGATGAAGTTCTGATCCACTTCAACATGCTTTGTGCGATCATGTTGGACTGGATTGTGGGAGATGGCAATGGTTGCTTTGTTATCACAAAATAAGTTCATTTCAGAGTTAGGAGCAACACCAATCTCAGTTAGAAGTTTTTTCAACCAAAGAAGCTCACATATATCCCTTGACCATTCCTCGAAATTCAACTTCAGCACTAAACAAGACAACTACTTTTTGTTTCTTGCTCCTCCATGTGACAAGATTGCTCCCACAAAAGTAAAGTACCCAGCAATAGATTTCCTATCCGTGATATTCCCTGCCCAGTCTGAATCTGTATATCCAATGACTTTCAATTGACCATTCTTTGAAAACATAAGTCCTTTTCCCAGGGGAAGATTTTAAATAACGAAGTATTCGCATGACGGCATCCATATGGTCTTCACTGGGGCAGTGCATAAACTAACTTATGACACTCACAGCATAAGCAATATCAAGTCGAGTATGAGATAAATATATGAGTTTACCTACTAACTGTTGATATCTCTGTTTATCTACTGGTACTTGGTCCACATATTTTCCAAGTTTATGATTTTGGACCATTGGAATATCGATAGGTTTACAATCAAGTAATCCTACCTCTGCCAGTAGGTCTAGAGTATATTTCCTTTGGGAGAGAAATATGTCATGTTTTGATCTTGTTACCTCAATATCTAAGAAGTATTTAAGCCCTCCTAAGTTCTTCATTTCAAACTCATTTGACAGTCGTTCTTGAAGCCTAGAGATTCTTCTTTATCATCCTCTGTAATGATCATGTCATCTACATAGACTATAAGGGTTGTTATTTTTCCCCGTCGATGTTTTAGGAATAGAGTATAGTCTGAGTTGCTTTGTTGAAACCCATATTTCCTCATTGCTGAACTCAACCTACGAAACCATGCTCGAGGTGATTATTTTAGTCCATACAATGCTCGTTGTAATCTACATGCAATTTCTTTTCCTAATGTAACAGTATATCCTGCTAGGATATCCATGTAAATCTATTCTTCAAGATCACCATGAAGGAAATATATTCTTCAAGATCACCATGAAGGAATGAATTTTTTACGTCAAGTTGGTGCAATGGCCAATTTAGATTTGTTGCAAGAGATAACAAAACTCTAACAGTTTTTAGTTTAGCCACAGGTGAGAAGGTTTCCTGATAATCTATCCCATGTTTCTGTGTATACCTTTTTGCTACTAGCCTCGCCTTGTATCGATCAACTAACCCATCTATTTTATACTTAATGGAGAAAATCTACTTGCATCCTACCATCTTCCTCCCTTGAGACAACTTGCTTAACACCCATGTGTTATTCTTCTACAATGCCTCAAATTCTTTTTTATAGCTTGGGCCCATTTTGGATCAGATAAGGCTTCTTCAACGCTACTTGGAATTTGACATGAGGAGAGTGTTTGTGCAAATGTTATGATAGGTTCTGATAACCCTTGAGTAGATACATAATTGGCTATTGGATACTTGGATTGTCGTTCTTCTCTTACTGGGGAGTATCGATTTAGAGGTTTGCCTTGATTGTGTCTGAAAAGTAGAACATAACCAACATATGTATTTATAGCATTAGTTTGTAAAGGTGTGATAGGATAGCTTACCTCAGGAGTATTCTCAACAGGAGGATCATTGGGTACTAGAGAGTTGAGAGGTGCATCAACCACTTCATCTTCTAGAGATTCAATTACTACTTCAGTTTCAGTTCTTGAAGGTTCAAGTTCGAGTCTAGGTACTAGCTCCTCCATATTGTTGGCACGATCTGAGTATGTTGGATTGTTACTAGTGTCTAATATTTCAACATCAAGCCAATTTAATTCTTCACCATAACTCTCCCCATGAAAAGGGTAATTGGATACTGGTGATGGGAAAAACATTCAGATTCTAGGAAAGTGACATCCATAGTAATATAGGCTCTTTTAGTAATATGATCGTAGCATCGGTAGCCCTTTTTTTATACACCATACCCTAAGAATACACATCGAACAACACATGGATCTAACTTAGTTCGTTGATTTTTGTAGAGGTGGACAAAAACAACATATCCAAAAATTTGGGGCGGAAGCATCAAAATAGTAGGCAAGGGATCATGATCAGATAGCACCTTTAATGGAGTCTGAAATTGTAAGGTTTTATGGGCATACGATTCAGTAGATACACAGCTGTAGTAACAACATCACTCCAGTATCTACTAGGCATATATGCACCGATTAGTAAGGCCCGAGCAGTTTTTAAAATATGCCTATTCTTCCTCTCTACAGTCTCATTCTGTTGTGGGGTTTGTGAACACAAGGTTTCATGGAGAATACCATGGTTTTCCAAGTATGTCCAAAATTGTTGATTAACATACTCCCCTCCATTATCAGACTAAGAATCTTAATTTTTTTTAGAATATTGTGTCTGAACCATGGTGTGAAATAAGTGAAACATAGAAAATACTTCATCTTTATGTTTGAGAAGGTAAAGTCATGTCATTTGTGTACAATCATCAACAAAAATTACAAACCAATGATGACCCAATGACGTAGTAACCGGGGAAGGTCCTCATACATCAAAATGTACTAAAGCAAAAAGAGTCATACTTTTATTCATGCTCATAGGATAAGACTCCCTATGAATTTTTGCTAAGATACAAGTATCACATTTGAAATCTGAGTGTGTGATATTTGAAAATAAACTAGGGAATAGGTGCTTTAAATACCCAAATGATGGATGCCCAAATTGACGATGACATAACCAAATCTGGTGTTCCTTGTTACCAATAGTGTGTTGCATATGATTGGCTCTTCCTGAACTGATGTCATCCATATAATATAACCCCTCTCTCTTAGTACCACGCCCAATGATCTCCTTGGTGAGAATATCCTGTAGAAGACAAAAGGTAGAATACATCAATATTACACAATTAAGATCTGAAGTGACCTGACTTATAGACATTAATCTATTTGAAAGAGAGGGTACAAGTAATGTATTAGATAATGATAATGAAGGAGATAAAGTCACTGTTCTAGCCCCTGTAACTGGATAAGTGACCCCATTGGCATTGGCAACACGACTCCGTCTCGTTTGGGTTGTATTGGAGAAATCTTTTGGGTCAAATGTCATATGATCTGTAGCTCTAGAGTCTAGAATCCAATCCTCGTTATCACTACGAGTAGAGATGTGAAATGCTTTACTTGAAATACCTGGATCCTGGGAAGATTCGGCCTGAGGAATAAGGAACAGTGATGCATTATTGGTAGCTACAGTGGCTTACCCAATGGTTTCCCGTTTCTTCCGTGCTTGAATATCATTCCACCATTCTGGATACCTATATAGTTTGAAGCAGTTTTCACGGGTGTGTTTGGAGTTTTCACAATAACCACATTTCATGTCAATAGACGATGGATTTCTCGTGGATTTCTTGCTACCCAAAAAAGTTCCGGTTTGGGTGGCAATGGATTATGGTGTCCCTTGATCCCTTTGAAAGCCATAACTGTTCCGGGTGTCATATTTGCACCTGTGATCATCACGGTCTGTCAGACCTCTTCCCTACGGATGAATCTATAGGCTTGTTCCACCGTAGGGAATTGTTTGATTTGAAGCACATCACTTCGAGATTTATCTAGTCTGTCATCAAGTCCATCGAGGAAGGTATACATTCAATCTTCCTGTATGATGGAGTTGTATTTTTGTATGTCATTCGCACACTCCATTAGATTAGGACGATAGAAATAAATTTCTCGCCACAACCCTTGAAGGCCATTGTAGTATTTTTCAATGGATCCACCCGTCTGCTTCATACGAGTAACTCGACGACGAAGATCATATACTTGGGACGTGTCTGCCCCATCATAGTAGGTGGTAGCAGCAGAATCTCAAACTTGTTTCGCAGTTGGGAATCGAATAAAATTTGCAATCAATGAGGGGTCTATCGAATTGATCGACCATCCTTTGACAATGGCATATTCAGTGCGTCATCTCCTGAATGAGGGGTTGGTTTCAGCAGGTTGAGGAAAATCCTCATTAATATATCCCAGTTTTCCTTTTCCAGAGATATACATCTCCACCACCTGGGACCACAAGACATAGTTAGATCTTCCTAACTTTATACTAACGAGAATAGTCGACGCTTCAGTTAGCAAAGATTGTGAGATGGTCTGAGCTCTAGTTAGAACTTCCATCATTTTTGTAGTCAACTCATTCAATATGGAGTTGGTGGTTAAATCTCTAGATTCTGCCATGAAATCTAAAAAAAATCCTTCCTTTTTTTTTACACACCAGCCACTATATATATATATAAAAAATCAAAATGTAACCCTAATTTTTTTTCTATTCGCGTAGAGCGGAGCCCTTCTTTTTCTACGTTCCTCAATTCGTGCAACTTCTTCTACTACGTTCCATTTTTTTGTTTCCAGCTTTGCAGGCTCTCTTCTCTAGAGCTTCATTTTCTCTTATCTCATATCAACCGAAATGGTGCAACCAGAGGTTCAGATGGAGTCAACCCTCTACCTGGTCCTCCGTCTCCGTAGTGGTATGCAAATCTTTGTCAAACAACTCTCAAGACCAAAAATATCATTTAGTGTTAATAAATTGTATCGATTTATGGAGCAACACCCAATGATATTCATTGGCTTGCTACCAAACGAGTATTGAGATGTCTTAAAGGGTCCTCTTCTTATGGTCTTGCTTTGTACAAAAATGCTAGCCTTTTCTTAACTAACTTCTATGATTATGATTGGGCTAGCTGCCTTAATGATCGAAAATCGACCGGAGGATATTGTCTTTTCGTATGAGAAAAATTGGTGTCATGGAAATCTAAAAAGTAAAATGTGATTTCTTGGAGCAGCACAGAAACAGAAAATAGGTCATTAGCTCTTATTGCAACTAAACTTATTTGGGTGGAGTACTTAAAAGAGTTGTATATCTCGATTTTACACCCACTTTTAATCCTATGTGACAAATTGTGCTCAAAATTTGCACATAATCATGTATTTCATATCCATGTTAAGCACATTTAGATTGATTATTATTTTATGAGATATCAAGTTTGCAAGATCAATCACTTGTCAAATATGTTTCTACTAAGGAGTAATTAGTTGATATCTTTATAAAATCGTTATTTTCTTAGGATTTTTTATTTCTTCTTATCAAACCGATGGTTTTACTCAAACCATCCATATGAAGGGAGATGTTGAAGTATCTTTTTGAGTTGGTCAAAAGAGGAGTGAACGTTTAAAGCATTTACTTGTAATGAGATGTTATAAATAGGTTATTCAATTCTTACTTTCTCTATTAGAAAATATTCACATAAAATAATGGATTTAAGAATCCATTTTCTTCTCTTCTTCTTCTTAATTTCTATTATCTATTTGTTGCCTGATTTTTGAAATCAGCAATATAAAGAATGTTTGGTACCAACTTATATGGTAAATCAAGTAATCCGAATGTGCAAGAAAGTTAGGCAAGGCATAATACTTTTAAAAGGAGCTGACTTACCAAGAAGCAAATCCCACAAAGAACCATTAGCCATATAGTCATAGAAAAGGAGATTTCCGCAAGGAGACAACAAATACCCCTGTAAACTGAAACATTTCTATGCCTGATTCTTCCAATTGTTTCAAGTTTAGTTTCAAACTCCCGCAAAAAAAAAAAAAAAGTACAAAGCTTAATCTTAGCAATACCAAGGAAAATTATATGGGAATAAGCATGCCTTGCCATTTAATTAACATATTACCATATAATTAACATGTTAATATGTAGGTGATTGTATAAAACAGTTTGATATATATATATATATACATATATATATAGCAATATTCTTTGAAAAATAAAAATAAAGGTGGCACACTTGTGACCGAAAATAACATAAAAATCAAAGAAAAATAATATTATTAAAATTTATACGTATAAAAATATATATTTTTATTAATAAAAAAATTTGATACATTATTTTACATTTAATTCTGTTGATTTTAAACTAAATCTATTTAAATTTATTTAATGCTAAACGTCATTCAATTTTATGCCTGTGTTATTTATGTTGTTATAAATTTTAATATATATTTTATAATTTTTTAAAAATTAAACATTTTTTTACAAGAAAAAATAATCCATTAACTAATTCTAGAATCATAAAAATAGTGTGTCGTGATTACCGTCAATTTGTTTGATTCTTAGAACGAAAATTTAATAAAAATAATAATAGTAATACAAATAATAATGTTATTATCATGTTTATTTAAGTTGTAAAATTAAAGTAATAATAAATATTAAAATAAATTTTATAAAATTAAAATAATAAAAGTTTTTAATTTTTAAATAAAAAAAATAAAAAATATATATATTATATATTGTTAAGCGATGTAAAAGAGATAAATATTCTTAATAATATTATAATAATTTATATTTTATTTTAGATAACACAAATTTTATAACCATCGAGAAAGAGCTGCGTGTGCACCACAAGCTCTAGGTTGACCGATCAACGTTCAATTTTCAATAATCCCTTTCTGCTTCTCTTTTAAAGTACTTACACGTACCTTTCATTTAGCCCTCACGGTGAGAAAGTGAATTCGAAGGAGCAAGGAAACCCATTTCAATGGCTTCTATACTAAGCACATCTGGAATTGGGTTAGTGTCATACCGTAATTCAGACATGGAGGGTTCGAATATGAGCCAAATTGGGATTGGAAGGTACCCTCTATTTTCTACTCACCGTATTGTGCTTCATGGAAAAAGAGCGAGGTCATTGATGGTGGTGAAAGCAGAGGGTCAATCAATTAACCCCGAGATTAGGAAGAGTGAAGACAAGGTTGTGGACTCTGTTGTGGTCACTGAGCTCTCTAAGCCTCTCACTGCTTATTGCAGGTACTCCCAGTCTCCTATAGTTTCCTGTTTCATTTAATCGTTTTTGCAATTGCTTTGACAAACATGTTTAATTTCGTCCGAGGTTATATCTATCAGCTATAGAAAAAATCAAATCTAGAGAATATTAAATCCCCATCTGTTGAGCCTTATTGTAACTGTGGATATCCTTTGTCACTTAGACGGCTCGCAAAACAAACAGTTTAAAGGGTTATGAACTAAATTGTAACTGGAAAATAATCAATTTAATAATATTAAATAAGTTTTTTTATTTTTTATTTTTTTTCTTATTCTTAATTTTTAAAAATATTTATTTTTTCTTCGTTTATAAGTTTAATTCCTGGTGAAATATAATAATATCTTTAGATTATTCCTACTCTAGAGTTGTTAAAATGCTCATTTAAAGATGGATAACACAACTAGATTTGTTCTATTTTTAGAGTTGTTAAAATACTCATTTAAAGATGGATAACATAATTAGATTTGATAGCATGCTTGTTTAGATAATAGTTTTCTTGTGTTAATTTCATAACACCAGTACAAGGACCTTTTGGCTTAGAGTGAATCTAACTCGTCTAAAGTTTGCTCTTGTTTTTTTTATTTCTTAAGTACTTTCTTATTATTGTTGTATTCGTGCTTTCATCTTGCGTCAAGAGACTCTCTAATTAGGAGTGTATGATTCAGTGTGTTTGCATATGTCCCACATTTCTTAAAAAATTAAGTAGTGATGAACTTATAAGGGATTAGTACTCTCTAAATGGTATGATGCGTTTTGTGGTTTTTTCCTTGAAATAAAATTGTGAGATCCCGTTGAACTTATAGATATTAATCAAAACGGATAATATCGTGTCATATTACATTGTTCCCATAAACAAACGAATTAACTCTCGTTTATTATATTTAAAAAAAATTATTTAATGTTATGTTGTAATTAAACTGATTAACCCTCCTTTATTATATTTTTTTAAAAATTATTTAATAATAATCTTAAAAAACTTTTGTTAGCTTTCACGACAGATGATGCATATTTAAAGCCTCATGGATGTTTTGGTTCTTTGTTGCCTAGTGGTAACGAAGAAGAAGTATACAATTTTATATTTTTGTGTGTATTTTTTTCTGCTTTTTTGATATGCTTTGAGTATGAATATATATTATAAACTCATAAAAGATTCCTAGCATCAATATACCAGGTTGAAATTCATGGGTATGTATTATTTGTCTAAATAGACTTATATATCAAATATAATAAATGAGAGACAAAGAAAACTATATCCTTAAAATTTATAATAACAAAAATAACATCATAATAACATTTTACGAATTTCTAGTAAAACAAATGTTTTGAGCTAATTTAGAGTTGTGGATGAATTTTAAAAGCAGAAGTACCTGTTTGAAAGAGAAATGCTCTATGGAATTTTAATCTTTCTGCATGTTCTCTCTGGGTTAACCATACTACTATTGCTAGCTATATTGAGTGGGTAAGGGACCGCAGACCATTTGTTGACTATTTGAATCTGTTATAACTGATCTAAATAGCCAAACGTACTATCGTTGGTTTTCTGTTATGGATCTTTGTGGATGTTTATGTGCAGATGTTGGAGGTCTGGAACTTTCCCTCTCTGTGATGGGAGTCATGTTAAGCACAATAAGGCTACTGGTGATAATGTTGGACCTTTACTCCTGAAGAAGCAGTAACAAAGAGTTAGTTTTGTCAGTCGGTGTAAGTTTATCTGGTATTTGGAAACTTATTGGCCATCATCTAATGAATAATTCTGTTGTACTCATCTCGGATTTGTAAAAGACAACTCATCATTATTATGCCGAAGTTTGTTACTTATCTCGGATCGTTATGAAGTTTAGTATGTCTACAATTAAGGTTGAATTAGCCTAGCCCACCAATCTCATTTTAATATGTTTCCGTAGTCAGTTTTGTTTTGTTTTGTTTAACTTTTTATTTAAAAATAAATAAAATAAAATTTTATTAAAGATAAAAATGTATAATCTTGATAAAAAAATTATTAATAATTAAAATTGTTAAATTAAAAACTAAAAACTTTATTATATACATGTAAAAAACTTAGGTCTATTTCTTTTTAATGTTATGTTTGTTTATTTTAATTGATATATCTAAATAAAGATCTAAATTAATAATAAAACATAAATTTTATGAGTATAAACATGATATAGTTCATTCTAAATGAATATATATATGAAAAAAATTAACCTAAATCAAGATCTTGAAGAATAAACAATAAAAATATATATTTTTATTTAAAATAAAAATTAATGTAAATTAATTTTTTTTTGGAAGGTTTCTAAGGAAAAGTAAAAGAATAAAAATAATTAGGTTTCTTCGATTGATATGTTTCTCAAGTTGAATGGCTTACTTCTGTATTTTAAAAAGTCATGTTTAACTTTAGTATTTTTTTTTAGCTAAAATGCAAAATAAAAAAACTCATTACATTGTACTTTAATTTGATTGGTACCGAAATTATATAACAATATACTGTTAGTATTTTTTTTAAATTATTCATTAATATTTTAAATTGGTCAAACTGATTAAATTTATAATTTTATGATATTTTGCATTAAATTGTACATTTTTTTTTAAATGATTTCTTATATAACCCTAAAAATTATAATATTTTTGTATATTTTTTCTAAAGATAAGGAAACAATTGATACCCAATCCCAACAATCACCACCCGCACGAGGAGACCTGCAAAATGAAAAGATAAGAGGAGTGCATTTTTTATTCCTTCTTATCAACATAATAAATTTTTTTATTCAAAATAATAAAACATATATTTAAAAGTTAAAAAGTCAGCAAGGGCAACTATAAATATATTATTATAATAATAAATTTAAATTAAGGCAAAAATAACAAATACAACAATTAATATTTTTATAAACATTAAGTTTAAGGTAATGCCCGAACTTGTAATCAAGAACTAAAAATTACAAAGTAAATATTTTAAAATCTATTGTAGATGTATGTTTACTGAAACAATTATCTAAGAACTTAACGAGTTGTTTTTTTCAAATACTTTGCATGCTTTACATATATGCCAATATATCATAACTTATAAGAATAAATCAATATTACATTATATTTATTATCTAAATGTTCCAACAATGAATAGAAGCTAACATGAAAACAATTTTTTAAAAAAATCATATACATTTAGAAGTAAATAAGATTTTGAAAATACTTGTCTAATTAAAACACCACCAAAAAATAACATGATCAGTTCAATAATCCACCGAATCATATAAGTACTAAAACTTACACTTTGAATTCATCTGTAACAAAGACTAACTCTAATAACAAGTCATTCATTTACACAAAATCATAAAAAACACTTAAACTTATTAAATCAAAGATAGTCAACTATAGAAAGTGAAACTTTAAGAATATTGTTCATATTAACATATCCAGAAAAAATATTTGATATTTTGAAACATTTATCTCATTTTTATAAACAATAAATCTTATACATAAATAACCTTAAACTGTGTGTTAATTTTAAATAGATCGGGAGGTAAAATCTAATTATTTTTCAAAATATTAAAAGATTTACAAGCTCATTTCATCAAAGAGAATCCTTATATCCTCTTATATGCTACTTCAATTCAAATAAGTGTTTTCAAGATTCTTTAACACCTCATAAATCTCTACTTTTGAAATATTTAATATGAGTAAAAGTAATTAAAAGTGAGTAATAAGTAACAAAAATATAAATAACATCTATTTTTATTTGACAAAAAAGACAGTCAAACGGATCAATATCTTAGAATTTCAATCTCTTATCTTTTTTGCTTTTCTTCGTGCTATGACGACTAACCAAATATATTTTATATAACTTGCCGTAATGAATTATATGATATTGCAAAGTCCTTTAAATATAAATATATAATACTTAATACGAAAAGGATGATACATCTTTCTAATTTATTTATTTGGATGTTATCTCGTTATTACTCGCCCTAAATGTAAAGATATATTATTGTTTTTTTTAAATAAATATTATACATACTTTTCTACATGTATATATAGAGTTATTGTAACTTCAAAGTGGTTTTTAAACTTTATTTTAGTGAACTTTGTGCACCAAAATTTGCTTTCTAAAATATCGCATTAAAATGAAACAGCGAAAAGTGTTGCCCAAATTTAGTGCAGCACTTCATAGGGTTTTTTTTTTTTTATAATGATACGATAAAAGATGTAAAATATTATTTTAATTTTAATTTTACTTTAATTATATATTTTTGAATAAAATTTGTTCCAATTATAATATAAAAGAATAATATGATATTTAGTTTATTAGATTAAAAATGAAAAATAGTATAAAAATTGTACTATTTTAATGCAAAAATTATTAAAATAAAATTTGAATTGAAATTATCCTTAAATTATTTATTTATTTAATAAATGGGGTCATTTGGTCGGTAAAAAGTGTCACTTATTAACTTTAGTTATAAAAAAAATAAAAATTAGTGTAGTATGATTATTTCAATGTTTTGTAGGTTTTAGGGATGAGTGGAATTTATTAAAAGGGGTAATTTTGTTATATACTGTCCTTTCTCTAAAATATAACGTACTCAATTACTATTTTAATGTTTATTTTTTAATAAAAAAATGATTATGATTTCCTACTGCTTTACCTAATAAAAGTGGCTTGATTATCGCATAAAAGGTAAAAAAAAATATTCGTATATTTAGTAATAATTAATAGTACATAAATTAATATATTAAAATTAATACTAAAATTGGGACGGGATTAGTGAATTGATTCCCAAACAAACGAGATTGTCGCTCTTCTCGCTCCCTCCTCCACGAGGCTTTCCTTCTTTCACAATAAAAATGAGAAAAGTGATGCTTATTCTCCTTGAAATTGCCTTCATCTTCGACTTATCAGAAGCGAAATTAAGCATCATCGAGCTTCAACCAGCAAAGTCCTTCAATATCAGCTCCATCAAGGTAAAACCATCTTCCCCGTCACGAGAGACTCATTTATTGGCATTCGTCCTTTTTTTGTTTTTTTTCCCTTTAATTAGATCATCTGCTTGTATTAGGCTGATTACAAATTTTGCTGATTATTTCCCTATGAGTTCAATGTTTTTTGTAGAAGAATCTAGGAACTTGTTCTTACACAGTTGTCATAACCACAAGCTGCTCCTCAACTCGATACACCCGCGATCAAATCGGCATTGCTTTTGGGGATGCTTTTGGCAACCGGGTTTGTTTTCTTTTTATATTTTATAACTGTTTGTGTGTGTTTTTGCTCCTTTGTTGCTCGTTTATTTACTTACTTCCCGTTGATTAATCGGAACAGGAAATATTGATTCTAGTACTTGACACCAATTTCTGCAAGATGGATTTTGTGACAGAGAAAAATGAATTTTGTTCGCTTGATTTAAAATTAAGCAACTGGGCATGTTTTGGTCGGTAATGTTAAATTGACAAATAGTTTAGAAGGGTTTAATTACTGTGTTCTTTCCCCTCTCTTTTCTGTGTGTTTCTGAATGCAAATAGGACTAAGCAGTTGAGCTTAAGTTAATAGGGTTTTTTATTCTGTTCTGTGTGCAGATACTGCTGTTTTATATATCAGTTCATGAATAATGAAATTAACTCCCTCGTACATTTTAACTGTTCTGTTTTTATTCACATTATGATTTTCATCATTTAAAGCTAAGACTGTTTTTCAGAAAGAAATGTCACATGTACATAAGAGAAAGAGAATGTGTGGAGAATTGAATGAAAGATACAGTGCTACTCAGTTCATGTTCACTTCCCCCGAAAAGCCAAGTTCAATTACAAGCTATTTTACTTGGACTCTTTATATTTAGTAAAATACCTATATCCAAACAACATGACATGAACATAGACGTGGATATTTGGACACTCCAATATGGTGTAAATTTACAAAATAATTAGAATAATTGACATGTCTGACGCTTAGATATGTATCAAAATTTACGAGTCTTGATGTCTAAAAGTGTTCGAGTAACATAGATTACCAGGTTACTAAGTAAGTAAAATTTGATAAATGTGTAAGTGGTATTACAGTGCAAGCCCATTGTTAATCACTTGTGTGTTTTAGAATTTTAGTGTGAAGCTTGTAAAGTTACATAGCAAGAGCATTGAGAAACCATAAGTTTGTACTAGTATAAAACTCGCTGAACTCTTATTATTGTGGTGATTAAAAATTCTTAACTTGTGTCATATTTGGTGTTCTTTTTTCCCCTTATGTTGGATTAAAATTATTAGATATATGCAACGAGGCTAGATGACCCTGCATCACGCGCATTCGAACAGTGTTCTTCGGATACATTTCAGATAAATGGATCTTGTGCATACCAAATCTGTTATGTATACCTATACAGAATAGGTCCTGACGGTTGGAAACCAGAGACTGTGAAGATCTACGGCTACAATTCAAGTGCTTTCTCTTTTTACTATGGCAGGTTTATTCCCAATGATATTTGGTATGGATTTGATTTGTGCAACAAAGCTCATTCTTCTCACATTGGTCAAAGATGGCTTGTAGTGACTCTAGGCCTTGTTTTTGCTCTATTTTGGTCATCAATTTAGTACTCGAGTGCTGTTTTTTTTTATGTGTCAAGTACTGTAATCTTATAATAGGAAACTGCTGCCACAGTTTTGTTGGATCTAAACAAAGAGGGTCCTTTATGTTATGCATTGAATTGAGCCATTTTTGTACTGCAAAATTTGCAAGTCATAGAGAAAAAAGATAGCATGAAAATAAGAGTTATGTTGAGAATGCATGGAGGGAGAGAGTAGTGAGTGGTAACAACATAAACTTTGTCCCTTTTTTTTCTTTATTAAACCATTATTCTGAATTTAATTGGTATGGACCAACGATACAACTTGATCCGCACTAATGAATAACTTTTCTAGGAGCAAACTTCAACGATTAAAAAAAAAACCGGTAGGAAGGAAAAAAGTTATAGTTTTTCTTGTGAGATTACGAGCATGACAATATGTAATTTATGATAGATGGTGTGATTAAAATTTAAAAGACCCTCTTGGATTCTAGGACATTTATATTTTAAGGAGATCATATTACAACAATTAATTATGTTAATGTTACTATTTATTTAAGGTTTTAATTGTATATCATAATCTATTTTTATAAATGAAGTTCTATTTTTAATACTTTTGGTATATAGCATAATAACCATTTTCATCTTTTAACTTCTCTTGAAAAAAAAACATATGTTTATTTTTCTTATAAAGTAAATGAATATATATATATATATATATATATATATATTTTTAACGTTGTATAAAAATAAAAAATATGTTTTTTAATGTACGAAAATTATCATATGTTTTTTTTATTAAACAAGAATTAAAAGTAAAAATATGTTGAATAATTAAGTTATTTATGCACAGAAAGAAAGGTATATTTAATAACATAAAATATATATATGTTTTTTAGAAAAAATGTTAAAAGTAAAATCATATAAAAAATTAAGTTATATAAAAATTAAGAGGTTTATGTGATAATTAATATTAAAATTACTATCTTATGTTTTGAATGTATAGAAGTTAAGATTATTATTTTATTAAAATTAGTGTTAAATCGATTTTGACAATAGTATCACCATATTTTAATTGATAGAAAATAAAAAGATATATTGGACATGATTAAAATTTTCTGGTAAGTAAACGAGGGCTGCATTATTATTATTATTATTATTATTAGTGGTATTATAGTATAATTTTTTATCCATCTGTTAAGTTATTTTCTTTAAAGCTGGATACAAATGCATAGATCATCATTTAAAATAATGCTCAAATTTATATTCTTACATTTATCAGTTTAATTACGAAACCAACTAAATTGATCCATGTTAATGAAAATTATAACATTGATAAGGTAGAAAGAATTTGATAAAATTATATAGATAAAATATTATTTTTTTAACTTCAAACTATAATCATCTTTTTTTAAGTGTAGGAGGTGGAGTTTATAATTGAATATTGAATATTTGATTAATTACACATGGATATTAAAACGTGGGCAAATAAAAGACATTTCAAGTTTACTAAAATGATAAAAGATGGGATCAAATTGTCTAAAATGCTCCCACTCGAATGTAATTCAATAAAATAATATTACATCCTAAATCATTAGTTTTTCAGCTACTTATCTAAAAGCAATGTAAACTGGTTGTAAATAAGATACTGTAATTTTAAAGAAAATTATGGTACTAAGCATATATATTGATACAGAATATCATGTGATCAGTTAATGAATAATTTCATGATTTTATATTTTAACTTAAATTGCTCCACTCATTTTTTTTTAATTCTCTTTTGTTTTTTTGATAACCATTAAGTTAAGAAATGTCCCTAAATTTGAGAAAGGTAAAGAGAAATATTCATATTATTTAATTTTATATATTTTTATATTTTATCATATGTTATATTTTTCAAAAGATAAAAAAAAAATTAATTTTTTAAATAATATTAATACATTAGGGAATCACTAATTTCATATACTTATTTGATGCAAATCGTGGCAGAATACTTAATATATTTTTTCTTTATTTTAAAGGTTTTAACCACATTATCATACAAGTGTTAAAAGAGGTGGGACATACTTGTCTTGTTTAGTAAGTTAATATATGAATATATTTAATATTAATTTTTATAAATTTTAATTTTAAGTTAATGTGTTGAAATGACCCAATTCGATTCATCTCGTTACTAATTATGGATCACGAATT